>JAVQKC010182577.1:0-10338 GCA_036025475.1 Philypnodon macrostomus
ATCTCTCTCACAGTGGACATGCACCTACGATGAAAATTCCAGAGCCCTCCATGACTTCTAAGTGGGAGAAATAGCAAAATAGCAAGGTGTTCAAATACTTGTTTTCTTCACTGTATAAACACTAATAATAATACACTACTAATATTACGGTGAAGCATAGTACCGGTATTACTCCGCGACGCTCCTGACTCCCGGAGCTTTGTAGTTTACCAAAGTCATACCAAAACATTTTGACGGAGCGCTTTGAGCGCCGTGTGACACAAAATTGCTTGGAGGTCAGTAAGCACAACCAGAATGAATCCATTTATAAGGCGCTCCGGATTATAAGGCGCACTTGTTGGTTTTTGAGAAAATTAAAGGCTTTTAAGTGTGCCTTATAGTGCGGAAAATACGGTGAAAATATATTTTTTTAAATGTAATATCACAATTTCATTAGACCAAGTTCACGATTTCAAACTGACTTCCCTCGGTGTCTCATAAAACCTTTTAAACTACTAATTCAAAGTACATCCAATCCAATGTTCATTATAATACATTGACTTTTAATCATTCAAAAAAATCTACCTTCCTGAAGACGATTTGTAGTGCTGGATCAAGGTCTTCCTCCATGTGAGAGAGAGGTGGTCGTGTGGACGATTCCTTTATGGGGTTGGGTAAAGCAATGATCCTGCCATCATCGCCAAACCACTTTTTCCCCTTCACAAACAATAGACCAGTATGTTTACAAGAATATAACTGATATTCAATTTATCTTATTTCTTTGGAGCTACGTACCTCCTCTGTTTTTAAAATTCGGTTCTCTAAAATGTTCTCATTGGTGAGTGATACAGGAGGCCTCTCTCCCACATATAGACCCTCATCTTCCAAATAACGTGGGCTAATGTTTTCAGGCAGTTTAACAGATGTTGGGACTGTGGCAAAATACACAACAACAAAAAAAAATACAATTAAGTGATACATACGCATAGAATAATTTAACATTTTATCAATAACAATACCTGTTTGTAGACTTGGTGTAAAGAGCAGCTCATTCTCTTGCTGAAAAAGTTTCCTGTATCCAATATACTCAGCTTTTTTTATCTCGATGAAGTCTTGAGTTGATTGTTCAATGACAAATAAATTGTCTCCGACATCTTGGACAAGAGGGGCTTCTTCATTCTACAACAGTAACAGTATGGGAGAGCCACAGTTCATATTTAGGTACAGCCATTCCTAGATGAGCTATACTGAGCTAGATCTAAAGCTGGGAGAATTAAGTTACATCCACATATAGTTACATTTCTATTATTTCAATTTATTTAGAATGATAGCTTACAACATTGACCAGTTTATTGTAGTATCTGTAGCAAATTTACCATTCTAGTACCTACTTAAATTTAGATGAATGATTAAAAGAATTACATCAATATTAATAAAGTAAATCTGACTGACTATTTGTAAATTGCCTATAAAGCTTTTTAAGAACATTGCTGAATTAAATATGAATTCATAAATGTATGTTTTGTAAATTTCTCAAAAATTACAGAACAATAAAAAAAAACATTCATAATTCCTTGTACAAGTTCAAATAGTTTAACTGACAAGCATAACATAATTATATCTTACATGGTCTTCGTCTTGATTGGCTCGATCGATGTCGCGTTCTTGTTCCTCTCTGTCACTGACCTCGGCCTCTCTTTGTCTTTGACTGGGGCTCTGCTTTTCCTCATTTTCTTCACAAGGCTCTGGTTCAAAGTTGAATGTGAAGAAGTTATAGGCTTCTTCTGCTGTTGGGATCTCACTGTCTGCCTGTTGAAAGAAATGTATGTTGTTAGAATACAGCGTTGCATTAGTATTACTGATATGAAACAACAGGCTTTACCCTTCTTGATGTCTCTCTAAACTTAACTCTTGTACTAAGTGAGGGGAGGATATCTTGTCTTTCAGATTCAGACTGTAAGAATGTAAAAAGGAGCATTATTTGATTGATATAAAATGGTTTATTAAAATGCATAGACCACACAATTCCCCACCTCTGTGTCAAACCTAGTAACAGCTTCTCTATCCTTTAACCTTTCTAGTCGACTGGGCGGCTCAACTGTGGATTCTTGGTGTTGTAGGCTCTCACCCCTGGACTGTTCCAAAAGATAACGCATGGTTATATATACTAAAATAAAAATAAAAATAAGAAAAGTGAAAAGCAGAATAATGAGGCTTACTCTGGCGGCTCTCAGTTTGTCTTCCAAACTCTTTGTCATAAAGTCATCTAAATTACGCCAACCAGGAATTGGCGTGAGTTTTGAAGGCAAGCCTAAACAGCATAGATGTTCAGTTAGCATTTTCTGGACACACTATGAATCAAATATTCCCAAATGCTAATTCCTTTGCTCTAAATCAATGCACACCTCTTTTGGAGCCTTTTGGAGGTCTTGACAATACCAATGGTTCAGTTGCGTTCTTAGTCGTTTCAGTGTCTTCACTTTCTTGCTGAATCTGTGAGATTTCCTCTACAACGTCGTCAGTAGACTCTCGGGGAGAAGACTGTTCAAGAAGCTAATTTTGAGATAAAAAGTTAATTAATTGCAAACAAAACTAGATTCATTTGCCAGTATGAGAAAAGGTACCATTTTCTTCCGCCTCTGTCTCTGAGCCCTTATAGAACGCTTTAAGGTCTCTCCTGGGTCTTCCTCGCTGCTTGCAGGCTCCTGGTATTCAACATAGAACATAAGACAGAAGGATAAACAAACAGAGAGTAAAACACTATAAATAACAAGTGGTGGAGAATCAACATTAGCTACCTGGACGTCTTCTTCCTCATTCTCCTTTTTTACTATTTCTTGCAAGATACGTCGTTTCTTACGCACTTTATCCCGAGAAGCACTAGTAGAAACAAACAAGGGCAACGCTGACCAACCTTACATATATGTGATAGTCTACTAAATCTGAATCGTCCAACTTACCTCGGGGAGGAGGACGCCATGGCACTTCAGAAATCCTCTTTTTTTTACCAATAGCGCAGGAACAGCCCAAGCTTAAACTGTTTGTGTATTGCAGACAAAAATACAAACTGGAAATATATGGTTACAGCATTTTGTCCGTGTTTTTGTAATACAGGATTATGGTCCAATTTACAGATATCGCAAAGAAGCGCCGTTACCGCTGCCTAGTAACGGGATAAACTACCGTGCAACCTAACTTCCGGTAACATCAAATGCGAGTCCGGTGCGTGCACCTCATTGGTCCCGTGCACTGTCAATCAAAGAAAAACCACTGCAAAGATACGCCTTTTCCGGTAATGTAAAAAATGCACAAAAATAAATAAAGTGCAGCAAAAATGATTGATGAATTATACCTTCATTTTAGACACGTGCCTGGAAGTCATTCTATGTACAGTATAATATAAAAGTATATAAAAGTATAATTAATTGGCGCTTGTTCAAGTTAACGAATGAAAATGCTTGTTGTAAGGGGTATTTCCAACGAACTTGAAAAAAGGTTTTGTAAAATAAAAAATCGTTTAAGAAATGCAAAAAAATTAGCCTGTATTAAACTGTAATCTGTCATAATAATTATATATAGTTTTTACTCTACTTTGTGCTTTATCTTTATTACATTTTAGAGGAATGTTCTACAAAGAATGTGCCTACCAATGCTTGGTTCAACCATTGAGATATAAGTTATATCTATATAAAGATATATGCTATATAAGTGGTTATATATCATATAACCTATATATATATATTATATATAATTTTTTTTTTAGAGAAGTACCTCATTATTCTCATTATACTCAATATTCCATGCACGCTTTATGCACAGACAAAATGCCCTGCAGCTAGGAAATATTGATCAGTGTACCATAGATTAGTGCAAGCAGAGGGTAGTAATCTGGAAATCATGTTCAGACAATGTGCCAGTGTGTTTGAATTTGCCACTTGTGCTTTCACATGGGTGGCCTTTTTCTTTACGACATACAGGATGGTCATAAAAAAATCCTATTTATTAATGTATTGTATTTCTCATACTCAACACTTACAGACATGACTCCAAACTTAATTGGCCTGATGTTTTAGTTTTACAGAGAATCTTTACTTGCCTGTATAAACTCTTGAAATCAACTCTAAATGTCAACATTTAAAACATGGTCACTGGCATTCACTCTATTTTGCAATGGTAAAATATATTGTGCCCAGACCTGGACTTAAATCAGTTATTTTTAAGTTATATCAAATGCTTTATTGTTAAGATCTTTTATTTCACTTTTATCTCCACTAAGACAAGTTAACTTACTGACCTCTGGTGGTTAGAGTTAGTATATTTGGCACTGTCTTGCAATGGAGTACACGATCCTTTAAAAAGTTCATAGATATAGACAGTATTTTGTATCGACATTAACAACGTCTCTTTTTGTTCCATTGCTGATCTATCATGATAATTGTTCTTGCGTTCTCTAGCTATCAAACCAACAATTACACATTTTAATTGAGTTATTACTTACTGTACGCTCTGTCTCCAGCTATGACATAATTTAAATACACAAACATTCCGTACTTTCCTTGTTGACAGTTGTTTGTATTTTGGGAATGTTAGGGGCAAGGAGCTGGGAGCGGAATCATTTGGAAGACGGAGGAGGAGGAGAGTTGGCTGGAATGATCGGATGAAGTTGCTTTACATGGTTCTGTATGGAGTGAAACCACTGAGCTCTGGACACTGAGAGGAAAAGAGGACTGCCATGGTAATCAACAACACAGACCGAGAAATAGATTATGTTGAGACAAGACAGGGCTTCTTAGGGAAAGCTTGACAAGATTTGCAGATGAACGGCTGCCAACTTTGGGGTAAGAACACAGAACAAGAGCTGTATGCATGTTAATTAACTTTAATAGTGATGAAAGGTAACTAGATTATCTCATTTGGACGTTTGGATAACTGAAATGACATACTTGGGTAACAAGTTGAAGACAAACATGGTTGAACTATTGTTTGAATGTCATTTAAAAGTCCTGCATTTGAATTTGTGGTTGTATAGTGATTATAATTGTAATGAGGACTCATGCCTTGGAGTATGACTTATACGTACTCCATAATGTTTGAAGCAACAATAAATAGGCTACTGTATACTTGGCAGATATTCAACCATCAGAACATTACCACAAGCCATTAGAATAAACCTGCTGTTTTACATTTAATATATGCTAAGGTCCTCATGTGGATGTAAAGATGTTCCATTAATATATTATACATTGCTTTTTGAATTCTTCGTAGCCTTTTGTCTTTTGTGTTTTGAACATGCATTTGTGTACATTCTTCCATTCTAGCCTTGTTCTCACATGTTTTGGAGGTGCAGAAAACAGAGGCATTTTCTGTGTAGTAAAAATGACATCACTCCTATGAGGACAGAGAGGGGCGGGTGGGGACTTTCTTTGGTGCTTTAATTACATGGAAATGAAAAACATACTACATTGGGGATATGCTGATATTTCAGGGAAGGGCTGCAGACCATTATCATCCTATTTTCACCATTATGTTTTTATGCTGTACAGTGCAAGTCATTTGTCTCGGTGCTGGCATCTACAGCTGCCATTCAAATGAAAAGTGTTGGCAAGAATGCAGCAGACATGTTGCAATAGAGACGTGCATTCATAGGGGATGACCTTCTTCTGCTAACTTGACGCTGATGTTCCTACACCCACGCCAAAAAGACAGGCATCCAAACAACAGATGCACACTCCAAATTCTCACGCCCACCTTGCACTGTTTTTGTGGATATGGTTTACATTCTAACAGTTAGGGTGGTCTCTTGTAATAGTACTTCAAATCTTTGTCATATGGAATGTTCAAAGTTCCGGAATGGAGGCGTTAACTTAATAAAAAAGTTGGATTCGTGGTGAGGGATAGAATAATTCTGAGCATATAATAAAAAATATTGTGGTCATCAACATTTCTGTAAGGACTTGTCCAGTAAAACCAGCCAAATGGTACTTGTAAACTAATGTGTACATTAAATAAACATACAACGTGAGGTACATTCACTAATGTTTCCTAACCAGGCTCTGACATTACCTACATGTAGAGAGTGGAGAGACTTCATTTGAAATATTTTGTGGCTAATTCTAATTTTTCCATTGAAAATGTATTATGGTCTTGCCTCCAGTTGACAACATTCCAGAATTTAGAACTTTCTGTTTACAAACTTTGACAGAGTCTATAATGACATCTGTTTAAACCAAACTTGTCCTCCCTGATTTCTTAAGTGCAGCTCCCTCTTTATGAGTAATATACAGTATGTACTCCTTACTGTTTGATCCACTTTTACAGAAATTGTGTTTTTTTATGTCAGTTGTAATATAGATAAGCACAGATAAGGCCTACAGACAGGTGGGAAAATAACTGTGTCTAGTTCAGACATATTGTCCTTGGGTAAGACACTAGGATCTCCAACACTGGGGTATGGTGTTCAGAGAGGCTGTTGGAGTGGTCCCAGGACAGTGGGCAATGTAAATAAATAATCTAAATACATTTGAGTGCCTTGAAAGTCTTTCATACATATATACATACATACTCCAATGTGTGTGATCCTAGCAATAACAAACATATACACTCTAAATGACATGCTCATGGAATTTTGATTTGTAATAATAGAGACTGAGGGAAACTCCTAGTATGATCTGAGGGGATTTATAATTGAGCATAGGGTCCATTGACCAAAGTTCAATAGAGTTTGCGTCTTGCACATTCCTCTATATTGTTCCCATATGTTTCTGGGGATAAGAAAATAGTGCATTTGCAGGTCGCTGCTCCTATTACATTGAAATAAAAGTAATATTTAGGATATACATTGAGGAAAAGCTGCAGACTGCTTATTGCATGGCATTGATCTACAAACATGCATGATATTGAGTAATGCATTCATAGGCGATGCTAACTTGATGTTCCAACACCCACACAAAACAAGACTGCCTTTTAAACAACAGATGTGTTCATGTTATTATTTTCACAAAAAGATTCCTGTTCAGTTCTTGTATAGTATTTGAGGTCAGTTTGATTTGACCCAGTGTGTAGTCTTTATTCACAGCTCATCCTCCCTGGACTATATCTTAATGAAACAGATAACATGGTGAGATTGTCTGTGTATGTATACAGTAGATCAAATGAGTCAGTTCAAGTGCCATTGCTTCATGTTGAGGTTCACAGAAATCATGTTATGTCATTATTTGGGAATGTTTTGGCAAGAACAGGCCTGGAAAAGAGACAAAAATATTTAGTCTGAAGTCCTACGTGTGTATTTGACAATGAGAGAATATGAGATATGAGATAGTTAGAACAGCTAACGGAGAAAATACAGCTGGCCTAATGCAGCATGTAATCACAGAATGCACCGTTCACTTGTTTTCATTGAAGGTCAGGGGCCAGTATCAACAAGTCTTGTCCGAGGCTTGAGACAGACTTTGTGAGATAAACTGTGATGTATTGAATTCTGGGTAGAAATGGAATAACCAGAGAAGGTGATTAACAATTTAAAAACATGTAAAGATGGGGTCTGCAGTCTTTGGCTTGTTTTTACATTCATATTAAATTGCTATTTTACATCATTCCTTTGTTTAGGAGCATATGAACAGCTATGGCAACATGTTGGAATGATGTTGTCTTAGCAAATAGTGAAAAATGTAATGATAATCAGGTAGAGACCATAAAGTTGTGGCAATTCAGCAGGTGCGGCTCTTACCACAAAGTTATGACATATACAGTATATGGACATGGCCTGCTTTTGTGGCAGCTGGCAAGTATATGCATCATGTTGGGTATTTACTTCTGCAAAGTAAAGCCTATGGCATAAAGAAGTGGCACAGAGTTGGAGCATTCTCTGAGGTATATGCCAGGTCCTGCAAATCTAATAAATAAATGAACCGTAACTTGAACTTCTTCAGTAATTGTACATTGTTGATTGCATTGTATATTCCACAGATGTGACCATGTGGCTGTTGATGGCACTGGCCTGTCTGTGCCACTGTGTCTCTGCTCAGCTGTTCGACCCCAGACTGAAGGGTGCTCCTCGACTAATCTGCAGTGTCCCAGGCTCCCCAGGCCTGCCTGGAAAACCTGGCCCCAGTGGATCCCCCGGAGCACAGGGGAACGTGGGTATCCCTGGACGAGACGGCAGGGATGGCAGGAAGGGAGAGAAGGGAGAAAAAGGAGAGACAGGTACACTATGATAAAGGGTAATTTATCACAGAAACACACCTATTGAAATACTTGCCTTTACTTTGTGTGAATGCCATATAGAAATAAGATTTGTGTTTCAGGATTAAAGGGCAGGGTCGGCCCCGCAGGTAAGATCGGGGAGCGAGGAGACCGAGGCCCCACTGGTAAACAGGGCCCTGCGGGGGACAAAGGAGACCCAGGTCCTCCTGGTGGTCTGGGACGTGATGGGCAGAAGGGGAGCAGTGGCGAGAAGGGCCGACGTGGGACAGGGGGGGTGTGTAAATGTGGCAGTCTGCTTCCTAAATCAGCCTTTTCTGTGGGCATCACCAGCAGTTACCCCACAGAGAAGATCCCCATCAAATTCAACAAGGTGCTATTTGACGAAGGCGGACATTACAATCCACAGACAGGGAAGTTCATCTGTGCGTACCCTGGGATCTATTACTTCTCCTACGATATAACACTGGCCAACAAACACCTTGCCATAGGTTTGGTGCAGAACGGACAATACAGGATTAAGACTTTCGATGCCAACACGGGGAACCATGACGTGGCCTCAGGCTCCACTGTCATGTACCTAAACCCGGAGGACGAGGTGTGGCTGGAGATCTTCTACACTGACCAGAACGGGTTATTCTCAGATGCGGGCTGGGCCGATAGCCTGTTTTCAGGGTTTCTCCTGTATGCGGACACCAACTATTTTGACACACTGGCTGAGGATTATGCATAAAGCTAATATTTTTATTAATAATATTATGTGTAGATTATAAAATGAATAAGCTATACTGCCTGCCTGAACATTTTGTACAGCCAAATTCTGATATGCCTGGGACACTGTGTAAAATGTAATACAAATAAAAACATAAATTGGTAAATCATAACAGCATATTGGGAGTTACAGGATATACTTTTAGAGTTATAGTATAATAGGTGTATTTGTTTTTTAGCAAATGATTTATTCAATGCCACATCTCTTGAGAATTAATCAATCTATAATTTCAAAAAGTCAATACCTTATATGCAGCATATACAAATTTACAAAGTGATTTGTCTGAGAGAATTTCTACTGATCCTGAGGTAACGGAGAAACATATGGTACACAAACAGTAACACAAACAACAACTCCATTTATCAACACCAGATGGCGGTGTTTTCACGTGCAATACCTGTTACAAAAATGACTCAAATAAGGCAGGGAAATTGACAACACCTGTTTTTACACCGTCTCAGATTATACAGTATTTTGCATTATAGAAAAAGCCTATAGATACAATGTTGTAACTTCTCAATGTTGTGTCGTTTGTCGACCTCTGGTGGTCTAAACAACAAAATTTAAAACATCTTCAGTTTATAAAACCACTGCCAACCCAGGAGCAAATCTAGACAAATGCATCACAATATCTGGGCCAAACCTGAACCAGGACTACCAGAGGACCACACCAAAGCTTAAAATTTTAACTTTTGGAAGGACGAGGAAATTATCTTCTACATAGGCTACATACTTCTGTTGCTCACTAAATGGACCTCCCTTGCCATAAGGAATGTTTGATGATGTCACATTCCCTATTGCCTAAATGTATAATGTGTTGTTGCTATTTCTTCAGAAGCACACAGAAAATAGGAATGCACTATTGCCAATTCACAGGTCAGTTATGTGGAAACACTAGTTCCACACCACCCACTTCTGGTCCTAATCCCTGTCTGTGGTGGTGATGGTGGAAGTCATAAAGCTGTTGTGAAATTGTCATGTTGGTGATTGTGTGATGTCTGCAGGTTATCCAGACTGCAGCTGTAAACAAGAGATAGAGCTTTCTATCGTCTCAGCACTTACTTATCCAGTCATTGGTCATTAGCAGTTAGCATTTAGCACAAAAGTGGATAAATACAGTAAGGGGTTATTTCATTAAACTGCAGTAAAAATCATGTTGATCAAAAAAGAAAATTAGAGCCCAACTATTATGCCAGACCAGTAACTAAATGTGGGTCAAAGTGGGAGAATTTAGGGCATCTTACAAATGCAGTCAAATGAAGGCAATAATGAAACAAGGCCTGTGCTGTCGTCCCGACAGCAAAGTGTATATCGGCGAAAACGACCCCATACGTCTGCCCCGTACGTCTGCCCCGTATGTCTGCCCCATACGTCGCCCCGTACGTCTG
>JAVQKC010182587.1:0-29504 GCA_036025475.1 Philypnodon macrostomus
AACTCTTTGGTGAAAATTCATACTGTCTTCTTAAGTTTAGCTGTTTTTAAGTCTCACAAAAAGAACCGTAAAAACACTTTTTGTAACTTTTTTACACATCATAAGTTGTCTATAACCGATTTATTTTTTGTTTTAATTCGTTTATTTTATTGTTACTGGTGTACTTACTGCTATATTTATTAGTAATTCACTCTTTTTTGGTTTTACAATTTTTATTAGTTTATTAAGAAAAAGAGTGATTGTTTTTATATTGCTGTGCAGCACAAGACTTGTGTCTTGAAGTCAATTGTTTTAGAACAGATAAAATGACACAGACAGGTGTATGTCCAAGTACCATTTAACTGGAAAAAATGAGCATAAATTAGGATAAACCAGGTCCAAACAATAAAAACTAAACTAGGACCAAAACAGGTCAAAATAAGGACTAAAGGAGCACTAAACCTTGTTTGAACCAAATCTAAATTAAGAATGAATCATGACTAAAGTTTTTACCAGACAGACTCCTGACTACCAGTAGAAAGAGCATTCAGCACCACTTGTAAGGTACCTGTACCACACTTTGAGAACCACTGTCTTTGTAAAACACATATGCCACCCATTGATGCCACCGCACAGAGCTGCCAACTCTTGTGCATTCACCGTAAAAGACCACAGCAGGCACATGAGCACTCAAGACTGAGACCTGCCCCCTCTGCTCTCACTGTAACACACGCACCCAGTAACTGTATGTACTTGTTTCTCTGAGTCTACAAGGAGAAAGTACCTCTTTTCAGTTTGTGAAGTGCAGTAGTCTACAACAGGAGCAAGCGGCCCACTCTTTCTACCTGCCTCTTGGACAGCCTTGCAAAGCAGAGCTGCTACAGTGGTTCCTCCCCAGGTCCAAATAGGTTATAAATGAATGTTCTTAAAGCCACACACAGCCGATAGCCGAGCTCCTACTTGTTTTATATTTGTTTTATTTCGCAGTAACTTGATTCAGTGCAAAATTCCCTCGCCTCTTCCATGTTTCCAGCTCGCAGACCATGTCAGACAGCAGTGAAAGCGAAAACGTGGACTGTAATTCTACCAATAAAGAAATTTTCCCACTGAGTAGGTGGAACGGATTTGGAAGCGATTGAATTCGGACCGGAGTCAGGTCTTTGAGAAACAAAGGAACAAGCTTGACTCAGATTTGAACGAAACAAACAAACAAACTAACCAGTCACAAGACTTACCTCAACGCAGTCAAACTTCTCTGTGACTTTGGAGGAGTGCTTCACTTTGAAGAGGGTGCTCAGGTTACCAGCAGTATAATAGAGCTGTATCTGAAGCCCTTTGTATCCAAAAGCGACCTCACTGCAGGAACATTTTATGTTATAATTAATTATATAACCAAAATAAAATGAAAAAACCAATGAGGCAGTTTGGGTTAAACTCCCACATACAAGCCTCCGCACATACAAGCCTCAGAGTGCCATTCTGTCTTAATTACACATATTGAAAACACAGCTAGAACAAATGGATGTTTACAGTAGTTTTGGCCACTTGTTTGACTGTGATGCATTGTTTTGTTCGCCGAGACATCACTTGCAGTTTATGACAAAATAGATTTAATCATTATGCAACAGTGTGATTGAGCTTCACCAGCAATTATGCTTGCTGAAATAATTAATGCCCCAATTACTAAGTTCTCTTTGAGCTGATTGCAGTAGAGGCAAAAATAACCAATCCTAGTTTTGACTCATTTGGAATTGCAATTTAGAACATAATCACATGCTACACAGCCTACACAGTGCCACAGGTGTCACCGGTGGCAATGACAGGGCTTATACAGCAACTCTTTAAGTTTCTCACAAGGAAAGCAACTCTCACAGCTTGATAAGTTAAAACATGCAATTCAAGAAGTGTGGTTAAAATTCTGTATTTAAATTGATCTGGATTCAAATTTAGATTTACAAAACTAGATTAGGAAAATATATACAAAATTCTGATACATCATATAAGTCCAGCTAACATCTATCCATTTAGATCTGCTTTAGACTCTAAAAAAGATCTACAACTACAATATACCTTATCTGAACTTTCATTTTAATATTTTATTGTGTATTAGAAGCATCAATTAAAATAAGCATGACAATAAAGATTGCTACTCAGTTATTTTTTGATTATACAGCAAATCTTTATGATGTAATAACTCACTCATCTCCAAAAGTCTGGTGGCTGTATTCAGGGTGGAATGTTGTGCCATCATCTTCAATATCCTCAGGAAATCGGACTGAGAAAAAAACAAACAAATTATGTGCATCAATGATACTGAACACCAACTGTAATATTTTGCTTGTCACTAAATCAAAACAGCCATACCTAACTTTAGGCATATTGCTTCATTTGTGTCACACTTGTATTCAGCCAGTTTCTTCTCCATATCATTTATTCCTGTAAAAAAAAAAACACAAAAAATGTAGTGTCGTGCAGAGGATGTGACAAAATGTGGCTATATACGTGACGAACTTGTAATTACTGCACAATATAACCTAATATAACCTAATATAAGTTGTAAATAACACTCTTGGCCTGCGGTTCTTAGTTTCTGAGTGATGAAAGTTGTTGTGAAGCTTATAACCTCACATAACTGAGCTCTTTGTCTGGCCGGTGTATAGTGCATGATGAGATATACCTTTTTTGTTTTTTTTAACCCTGTGTAAGAACTGTTACATACGCTTAGTATAGTTTATATTAATATTTTAGTTGACTCCTAGCATTGACTGCTCAAATATTTGTCCTATCAGAGAAGAATTAGACTGTAGGAAATTACAATGTTAAAGAGAACATAACACTATCACAAAGTACGACGACGATGTGAAACAGCAACATAAACACTAACAGAACTTGCAAAAAAGGACGCAAAAGCTCATTAGCCTGCTATTTACCATGAGATGATAGGCCACTAGTGCTATGTTGTTAGCCACATAGTTAGCACACGGGCTATGTTTGCACAAACCATTCAGGGCAATGAAGCTTCACTTCAAAGGGCTTGACTGTGCAGAGCTGCTCCATGGAAAACGACGAGCATATATCATTAGAGAGTGAAATAAAAACACAGTTAATGACTTACCCGCCATTTCGGCAGCCTGGATTGCGTGCAGAATCGTGTTGTCCCAAAAGACGCGCGGAAAAATGTCAACTTCCGGGTATACGTATTTCCGTTAAAACAGGAAGTGCCTGATTGTTGAAAATGTTTTCCATTATATCTATTTCACTTAAAGAACTAAATACATTTATTTTAACTACCGGCTGACATTCAATAAGACATTAAATATAATAAAAGTACAAAAATGTGTGCATAAATAAATAAATACATAAATATGGTATCTGAATCAATAACTAAAGCCAAACTGAACTAAATCCAAGGACTAGTAAGCAATGGTTAACATAGCATTTGGGGGACATGGGAGAATCATTTAGAATAGATGATATTATTCATAAAGCTGTTCTGAGTTTGATACCAATAGACCGTGGCTGTGGGCTCTGGTGGATGGGGACCATTAGGTGGATCATGGCAGGTTGAACATATTTTAATGATTATTTTAAACCTTAAATTGGTTACTGTTACATTATAAACACATTTATATAAAACACATGGTGAAGAAAGATAGGGTCAGATAAAATAAGTATTATTTATAATTTCTGTGTCACAATGATTAGAGTCAAAATTTGGTCCAACAGTCAGACAACTTGAGAACAAATGCTAAGCTATGGCTAGCCTATAGGCCTACGGTATTACAGAAAGGGCGTGTGAAATGTCAATCAAAAACTGGCGAGAAAATGAATAATGAGCAGGAGGAGCAGGTCAGTTTACGTTTAAGACGTTATTGATTAGGGTGTGGAGCATCTCGTGACTATCATATCTGTTTAGACCATGATTAATAAGACATTCAAAAAAGTTATCGATGCTATCTGTAGACTACATAAGGCTAACACTTAATTAGCAAGTATTCAATTTTGGAAATATAAAATATATTTGATTTATTTGAGTGTGTGAGCGTGTTTGTAGTATTAACAATTCTACAACATTATTAAACCTATATGAGTTTATTTACTAGTTATTTAAGCGAGAGCTCCTGTGGCATATATTGCTGAATGCTCTTTTACTGCGCACCCAGCCTACAGTGAGCATGCCTCCACTCGGGAATGCCGCAGACTCCTGCGTGTCCTCATCTGACCCGCACAGGAAACGCTGCAAAAAAATTGCTGAGAACACATTCTGAACGACTCCCTTCGGACATTCTCATACAATACTCAGTAATAAATACTTTATCCGCGCTGGATGCTGGGTGCTTCTTGTTGTTAGTTGACACCTCGATGTCCAGCGCCTGCGCCAGTCCGCTGCAGCTGACGTCACTCTCAGTATGGCGGTCAAGGTGACTCCGGCAAAATTTCTGCTAAAGATTTTAGTTTTAAAAGCTTTATCTTAGCTGTATGGGTTGCGCAGTTAGGTATGGAGTGGAGAGTGTCCGCGGAGAGGCGTGTGCCAGAGCCTTTTGTCTGAAATGCCTTGGATCCTGTTGATTTAATTAGTGCATCTGTGCTGTCTAGAGTATGGGCATCTGTGGCCTCAGGCTGCCGTCATGACACTCTGTTGCTTCTGTGTAGATGACTTAAGCAGGTTTGCTCTGCAGACTGACCCGAAGTGCTGTTGTTATTGCTGCTCTTGGTCTTCTTCTGCTAGCTTTGTTAGCATTCAGTATTTCTGATAGGGGTTGCTACATCAAAGCTTAACCTAAACTTGTTTGCATTGGACTTTACAAGTTACAGGTGCAGCTGAACTCATAACTCTGTTTTGTTTTATCATTTAAGGTCCAAGCAACAAAAAGAGCTGATCCCCATGACTTGAAGAATATCTTTCTCAAGGTGAGAAAATGCAGGCTACCTTGTGTTTACACATACAACAACTTGCATGCGGAAGCTTATTGCAAGACTACTAACATGTTAGTAGCACTTTGTGTGGTGTCCCGTTGGTAACATAGTTCATTAAAGGTCATACAAATGCTCAGACTAAATTTGGCTTGGCTTCAACAGACAATCTGTGCTCGCTTTGACTTTGAGTGTGAGTGTAGGGCGTTATGATCCATGTAGCTGGAGTAAACAAACTTGCATGTGTGTGAATCAAACAAATAGAAACTCCTGTATGTCTGCTATCAATATGTACTACAATCATATAATCCTGTGTACATTTATTTAGACTTTATCAGCAAGTTTTTGAGTTATTTAGGATTTGCCCACTTCTCCTGAAAGTGCATCAAACCGTAGCAGAACGGCACTGTTTACCCCATGCACCTCTCGTCTGGAGCACAGACTTGTTCTGTGAAATAGGCACTGTTTCAGTCACAAGTCCACTTTTCTGCCATAAGAGGCCTGTGTAATTTGTGCTGCATACTCAGGTGGAAGAGTTAATTACTAGAAGCTCATTCAGACTGTCGGTATAATTTGATTAAGAACACTTAAGGCCTACTGTGAGGGTGAATGGATACACAATCACATGATAGGGAAATTTGGCGATAAATTGCTTGGAATTAATATTTGAGTCTAAAACATTAATTCAGCGAAGTGCATTGATTTGTGGCTGTATAACACTTGGCATGTCGGGCTCCTCCCACCTCTTTCACTGTTTATCACATACTCTCGGGTTAGTCCCATGAGCGTGGCCTTTCTGCTACCATTTCACGCAGCACTATGTTCCCAAAGCTATATCTGTTTCAACTTGAAATCGAAGACAGGATCTAAAAATGACCCTGTGTCTTAGAGCTGCTAGACGAGCAGCTTTGGACGGACTGTTGGCATTTTGTGCTTTACTCAGCTGCTGTGTCACATGTAGTAGATAATAGAGACTCTTTGTGATACACCCTTAGTGTACTCCAGCAATGCATTTATTTTGAATGGTGGGTTAAAGCAGGTATTAAATTGAAATAAAATAATGTACAGGAAGTTTTAAATGAGGATAAAGGGCATCTGAATACAATCTGTCACAGTGGAGTCCTTGTTCTCTTTATGTTATCGTGAGTTCCCCCACAGCCCCCTCAACCATCTAACCTTGCATGTGAGAAGAGAATTGATGACTCTAAATTGCCAATAGTGAATCATTGTGAATGATTTCCTGCCTGTTTATGTCTCTGTGTCAGCAACAGACTTTTTCTGTCCAGGCCTAGGTGTAACCTGCCTAAGGCCCATAGTTGCTAGGATTGGTTCTAGTTAACCGCTAATGAGAATAGGGTGAAGGAGATGGAAAAAACATTTGTACTTGTATAAACATAAAACATTGTCACAAACAAGTCATGCCGGAGACTTTATTTCCTGTCGTTGTATTCAATTGTAAACTCTATTTTTGATGTCATGCACACATTGTATTGAATTGACTTCCTTTAAAACACAATCATTTCTGACCATGTGTTGAGAGGCTGTTTTCACATGGAGCCCTTCTCTGCTCTGCAGTATGCCAGTGTGGTGCAGGAGGGGGAAAATTTCATGACCCCCAGGGACTTTGTTCAGAGTTACCTAGGTCTGCACACACAGCCTCAACATAACCCCAAAACTGTAGAGCTCATCGCTGGAGTCGCTGACACCACCAAAGATGGGTAAGTGGCATCACAGGATTATGTGCTGAATTTAAACAGGCATACATGGAACATATTGTTTTGTAGTAACACATTACTACTGCTTTTATATTTTTTGGGGGTATTCATAGCAATGTAAAATTTGCATCTTTTAGCTACAGAGACTATAGTGAGAGTGAGCTCAGTCTTGGACACTAGCATCAAAACACTGCATACTACTAGAAAGTAAATAAAAGTCAATCTGAAGCCAAACCCACTGTTAATAATTGACTATGTCTGACTGATGTTTGTGCAGTAAATACATACTCTTATCAGTTTTACACCTGTAGTCAATCGATTTAAAATTCATTGATAAGATAAGAAAGGCATAGTATCTATTTAGTGGTTTCTTTATGTAAAGCTTACTATTTAGTTAAATCAATGGACACCGATTTTTCATTATAGAAAAACTATTAACCCCTTGTTGCCCCACTTTGGTCTCACTGCGGCCGAGTTTAAGTATTCAACTAATTCCAATTGATGCATACTAAAAACATGCCAGGGATTGTATTAGAAGCATTTTCCCACCATCTTAAAATTCAGAGAATAAAGTGCATTTGTGAACTGAAGTGGAAGTCCTATCTGGCTGCACTATTGGGTTTAGGCTGGTTATTTCTATTTTATTGTCCAAAATTGAGGCACGTTTTTAGGAACTAGAAGGTGTGACCTTTCAAATGATGTCTCACAAAAGCATTTAGGCCTAGTAGTGTTCCTGTTACTGGCGTTACAATTTCTTCTATGGGAAAATACACTATATGAGATTTTCCTTAGATGTCTGGTGTAGGTGCTAGATAAAATTAAGCAATCTCAACTTAATTTATAGGGATAAGGGGTTAAGTAATGTTTATATTTTGTTGAACTAGTTTAAAATGTGTGCAACAGTAACCAGATAGACCAGGGGTAGTAATGTATTTCTTTGCCTTGCCAAAGTCTTTGTTGAATGTCTAAATATTGTGGTGTTGTGCTGTTGTGATATATGTATGCATTCAGTGAGTCCTTTTTCTTTGTTGTCCAAACAGACTGATTTCTTTCCAGGAGTTTTTGGCCTTTGAGTCCGTCCTGTGTGCCTCAGATGCACTGTTCATTGTTGCCTTTCAGTTGTTTGACAAGACGGGTACAGGCGACATCTCCTTTGGTATGTACCAACTACTAGATCTAGAAAATCTGTATGCAAAGTTGAGGTATTATGCAGCCTGTCTATATCAGCCTGGCATCTTAAAAAATATGCTAGAATGTTAAAATAAAAAACGAATTAATATATTAATCGGTAATACACTCTGGTAAAGATTCATTCTGTCTTCCTATAACAATGCTTAGTAGATTCTTTTTGACAGGAGTATTTTGTTTACCCATCAGAAGTGTCTTATAGGCTGCTTAGGTGGTTTTATCAGACCTGGATCAGGGAGGCCATCGAGATTAGGAAACATTCACCAAGGACCATGAACCAGGATGAAGGAGTGTACATTCTGTCCCACACCTGGGACGCAGTCCTGGAGAAGGCGTCAGACAATAGGCGTAAGCGTTCCCTACTGTCTGATAAAACCACCTAAGCAGCCTATAAGACACGTCACAGGAACATCGTGACGCTTCTGATGATGACTACAGAAAGTAGTCAAAACATGTAAAGCAGGTAAACAAACACTCTTGTCTTATAAAAATCTACTAAACAATAAGTAATACAGTTTTTGCCATAAAAAATAATATACTGTATAATATAAAATCAAAGTTAAGCGTGTCCCTGAAAAACTATAGAAGCCCCACTATTTTCTGCCTTGTTAAACATAGCATAAATATACATTATTGTTTATATACTGTCTGGGACCCTTAGCTGTTAAGTTTTAGCTTAACCCAGACCCAAGGTATGTTATTAACGTTTTGTAATGCATATGTAGTGAGTTAGTAGAGCTTCAATGTTAGGAGTTTATATAGTTTTCAACTTGTATTGAAAGTCTCACCCGAAGGCAGAAAAGTAACATCACATTATAACCAGCTCCATCTGGGGAGAGGCAAAGTGATCTCAGCATGTCATAAACCTAGAGATGCAGAGCTTACAAAAGAGCTGCTGCGATGCTCCTTTCTGTGCTGTGTGCAATGGGCCTCCATAAAGGTAACTGAAATTGAGAGCAGTGCTTATAGGGAACATTTCCTGGATGGACTTGAAAACCTTCAAAATGTAAAAAAGACTTGTCAAACAGCCTATTCAGCCCTGCAGCTTAAATTGACTCCTTCCCCAACTTTAATGAGGTTCGCTGCGATGGGAATGAGGATGTGAGATGGACATTTCAATTGCGTCTTGCATGTTATTCCCTCTGTCTCCTATTTCTTCCTCTCATTTTTCCAGAGAATGTTCGTGACATCTTCAGCCAGACCACAGTTCATCACCACATACCCTTCAACTGGGACTGTGAGTTCATCAGGCTACACTTTGGACACGAAAGAAACAAGCGCCTCAGCTACACAGAGTTCACCCAGTTTCTACAGGTACATTCAGATTTGTGTGGGCTGCTACTATGATAGACTACTTACACAATAGAGTATGTTTACACACTAATATGCATAATTATGTACAATGGGTAGAATACTGTATAATGACTACAACACAAAACTCATAAAATAAAAGTGACAACCATCTCCCTTACGCTGTAGTAACAAATGAGTTTCCTTCTGCAGAAGAAATTAAAGTAAAGTGAGATATATGCCATTGACTTGGTGGGAATTGCATTTTCAGTGCTTCATGTCTGCAGTCACTCTGGTGGTTTGTGGTAGCCCAAGCAGCCATTAAAACATTAGAACGTTGTCATTGTCCTTTACTGGCCGTCACTTGTATCTTTTTGAGACTTTAGCAGCAGTAAATTTGTAGTCAAACATGTTTTGGAGTTAAAAGGAACATAGTTTTGACAGAAACTGGGTGGTCTTAAGTTGGACAGACTGTGCTCCAGCTCCTCTGTGGTGTGGGATCCTTCCCAGCACTTTGTGGTTTATCTGACTTGACTTGGACGTCCCATGTGTACACCAGAGACCTCTGTGACTTCAACATTATTGATTTGTCTTCTCTGTTTAGACCAGGGTTTTTACCCTGACAAATACATCTGTCAGTGGATATGTCAGCATGGATCTGTATTAAACTTGTGAGGGGCACTGACTGACTGCTGCTATTGTACAAAATGGTTGTATATGTAAAAGTACATATCTATGTGATCTGTATGTAAATTCACTCCTGGTAGTTTTATCCATAGGTTACTTGTATTCACTGCAGAAAGAACATGTGCAAGGTTACTAAGTATGTTTTTTAAAGTGAACAACAATATAATCAAGCAAACATTGTGAGAATTAATCTTGAGCAACAATTGACTGATTATGTTATCAGAGTAGAGCGGTGAGCTGATGTAACAGTGATGTTGTTGAAGGATCCTGTGGTTTGTGCTGTAAGCATTGACAGAGACAGTGACCCAGGGTCAGCCTCTCCCGACATCCTCTTCTGATTGCATGGTTGTCAATTTGAATCATCTTCCTCAGACACACCTGCTAGCTGAGGGCTCTGTCTCGGGCATGGTTTCCATTAGTCTACAGAGGACAGTAATGATTACAAACCAGTGTCTGACACTGTCACATCGGATGACTTCACATCTGCCCTGCTCTGATAACATTACATTTAGTTCATCTAAGTTTAATTTAACTGCTCACTTGTAACATGATGCTCCTCATCACAGTCCCTCTTTACTTCTGTCACTAACGTCTTGTCTGTGCTGTAGGAGCTGCAGCTGGAGCATGCCCGCCAGGCCTTCGCACAGAAAGACAAGAACAAAAGTGGAGCAATCACTGCCCTGGACTTCAGTGACATCATGGCTACCATCAGACACCACATGCTGACTCCATTTGTAGAGGAGAATTTGGTTTCAGTGAGTTGTACAAAAGTAGTTTTATGCAGCCATTAAGCAGGTCAAGAAACATTTAAAGAGTTCAGACTTAATCCTCTTTTGGTGAACCAATGACTCTGGATGTCTGTGTAGGCTGCAGGAGGTAGCACCTCACACATGGTGAGCTTCTCTTACTTCAATGCCTTCAACGCCCTCCTCAACAACATGGAGCTGGTCCGCAAGATTTACAGGACCCTGGCCGGCACCCACCGAGACACAGAGGTGACCAAAGGTACTGCAGCCCTCAGCACCTGTGACTGTGACATGACTGATGTGAAATGACATGTGCTGTTGGATCATTTTGACTTTCTTAACAGAATGGTGAACACAGGGAACAGTTACTATAGCACTAGATTGAGAAGGTAAATGACACTTTTTAACTTGCTGCTGGTCAGATCACCTCATGTAGGTCTATAAACCTGATCGGTTACATCTGCTCCTCATTGTACTGTATTTCCGCTCAGACGTAGACTGTCTCTGTAATATCTGTCCGTGGTTTCTCTCTCTGTAGAAAACTGAACAAATAGTATTTGTAAATAAATAATATTCTGTGTATCACCCTATGATTCTACAGGAAACACATATAAGCCAAACAAATAGAAAAGCTTGCTGTGTTGTTGAAATCATTTGGGGGAAAGTCAATCCTTTCCTTTTTCTACTTTATGCTTTTGAGAAATATGGCTATTGTGCAATAGATCCTCTCAGCAGGTGACAATAAAGCATAAATATAAAGCACAAATAAAGAGACAGTACTGCTGAGACACATTTATTTAGACTGCACAGGAATAATAATTTTATATGAATAAACCATTTATTTACAAATACTATTTAACACTACTGCTGTAGAATGAATCAGAACTAGCTCTTCAGCTACCATGATATGTTAATGTATGTTTTGAAGTCTTTAGTCCAGCTTGAATGACTGTCTCCTCTTCTCTTCATCCTAGAGGAATTTGTGCATGCTGCCAATAAGTTTGGTCAAATCACTCCAATGGAGATTGATATACTCTACCAGCTCGCGGGGCTTCATTCTCACTCTGGGTAAGAAACTCTCTTTTCTGTATCATACTTCAGAGTTCAGAGTCAGTCTTTTTGTATTGAGCCATTTCCTCTCAACCGTTTTCTTTTGACTGCACCATGAGTGGAATAAACACATTACAGGCCTGTTTATTGGCTATAAAGATAAAGTTATTTCTCCTGTCGTTTAACAACAGTGGCTCCACTGGCTGCTTTATAAGACAAACATAAAACATGGATACAGACTTTATAATGCATCGGGCCAGTGGGGAATATCTGTGTCAAAAGACTTACTCCTAAGCCTGAGGGCAACGCTCCAGCTTTGTTTGTCTCTTGTTTATATAAGCCTAAATTAAAGTTGCAGTAACTCTGGGTTATATGCCAGTAAAAGTGGTGGAAAATCTTACATCACTGGCTGTAGTTCCCATTAGATGAAGGCTCTGTATTTTCCTGGCCTAACTGCTCTCCCCTGCTGTTGTGCGTTAAGGCGACTGAACCACACAGACATCGAGAGGATAGCCCCGCTGGAGGAAGGAGCAATGCCATACCACCTCGCCGAGGCCCAGAGACAGGTATATCTGGCTCTAATACACCCCACATCCTCCTGCCTTTTATCAAAGCCGTCTCCTCACCTCCATCTGCTTCCTTCTCAGCAAAAAGGAGCAAAAAGCGAGACTGCTCAGCCACTGAATTAGCAGAGTGCCCATGTTTTTCTTCCCTTGTGAAGAGCATTACTTAAACTCCCAGATAAAAGTACACCAATTATAGTCATAGAAGAGTAGCAGATTGTTGCATTGCACCTCGCCATGAAAGGCTTTTTCCAATTTTATTCAGTATAGCTTCAGGTACACATCAGCTGTAATCACACATCTGAGAAGCTAATAGGAGGCTTTTATCCATGTGAGGTTTTAGGGCCCTTTATGGGAGCTCGCCATTGTCAGGGGAGAGGGACTTGAGGTGGATGTAGGAGAACAAAATAGTTCCTGGCTGCCCCGGAAAATACGTCTCTATATCAGGCCGCGGTGGTCAGTGCGCACAGGCCATTGGTGCTCCTGGGATTTCTGCAATTCGACTCTTTTGGGGGGACTATGCAGACGGTCGTAGTGGAAGTGGGCTAATTGTTTAAAGCCTTTGATCAGGACCTTCATCTTGTTAGCATGCAACCTTCACTGGAAGCATCTGGGAAAAGGAAAGAGTGATCAGCTCCAACTTCCCGCTCGTCTGGTCTCAACCTGGCCCCATGCTAAATTAGAAGTCCCAAAATATGATGCTTTTCAGGATGCTGATGCTCCAATTTGATAAATGGCAAAGTACAGATTCTCTTGAAAGGGTATAAGTTGGTATCTATAGGGACATTGGTTTGTTCTGCCAAATAGAAAAGCTAAAATATATTGCATTACATTCTTAGCTCAGTGGCATCTGTGACAGGTTTTCCTAAAAACTACCTGCCACTTTTATTATTTGCACTAAAGGAGATTGTGGGTTTTATCCACAAACTGTCTCTGAACGGAGTCTGCATCTTCCGAAGTTACCATGGGTTGTCTTTAGGTGCTCTCATCTTTCTCCCACCGCCTAAAGGCACAGTCGAAGTAAATCGTGACTCATACAGGACAAATAGGGAGGAAATTTAACACTGTACTAGAATTAAACAAGTGTCTTCAGACACAATGACAGAGGGGCGAGGGTTAATGTCAGCCCCTGGTTACTTCATGTATATCTCTGCTTTTATTGGCCTTGAAGTATAACCTCTGTCATGTCTTTTCCGCTATATTTCCAAGCACAACTTGTGAAACTTGAACTGGTTCCACCTGAAAATACCAGACCAGCATCAGCGATACTTACAGCCAGGAATCTATAAAACATTTACAAGCAAAATTATACAAGCTTACATAAACCTAGAACATATAAATAATAATTAATTGGTATACATTGTAGGCTATCTTAATGGTTGCCAGCTAACAATCCAGCTACAATTTGGCAATGAATCCTTTACCAGGATAACTGTTTATTCTCAGTCATTATGACATAAATGTGACATATGTCCTTATAATAATGTATCAATGGAAAATGTTTGCTCCTAAAAGTTTCCACCTTGTGTAACATCATTAATAGAAATGATGTACCATTTTCCACATACTATAGTCTACAATAGGTTGTAAAGGTGGTCTGCCAATTCTATGCAGCTGTGAAGGGTCCAACTCCTTCTGTGTATATATATATCAACTTTAAACACCAAATATGTCTTCATACATCACTTAAACAAGCCTAGATTTATAATCTGAAGTAACAACAGTGGGGTTTATAGCAGCTCACATGTAGAAAGTGTACAAAGCTGCAGGTCTGAAGTATTTCTTCTGCATGGTCATTCAATACCAACTGATGCTCAATCAAACACATTCTTTCCTGCATTGTTGAGCGGTCCACACCAAGTTCCTTCCTACAATGTATCTAGTTCACTATAGTTTAATAGCGTCTCAATTCATGGCGCTCTGCTGTTACCGTTCTGATCCCCCATCTTTCTCCAGATTCATTTGACCGACCGGTGTCTCTTTCTTCCCCATACAGCACCCTCACGACACGTCCCGTCCCGTCTGGCTCCAGGCTGCGGAGTCCGCCTACAGGTTCGCCCTGGGCTCAATCGCTGGAGGTGAGTGACATGTCTGCCACTGCCGAGGGGTAACCTTAGCCGGGGCAGACTGGCGCGCTGAGGCCCATGCATGGCCTATTGTGTGTCTGAAGCCAAGGAGAGGCTTTGTGTGAGCGTGCCACCACTGGCTCCAGGCTGTCTTTAGTCGGAGCTTTGGAATGATACAAGTCTTCCGGAACTGCACTCTGGAATCTCCGTCTAATTACGGCGGGATGATACGACCTGACACTGCCCCTTCACACGGGCCACTCGACCCCTAACCCGCCATGCACTGTCTGTCCTAAAACATGGAACAAAACATGAAGTTCAGGTCGGGTCAGGAAAAGATGTGTATCACAAAGGCGGCACATTGAGGGAAGTGATAATGAGCTGTTTCTGCATCTCGTGTGGAGAGAGCTCTTACTATGTTTGAGAGAAGAGTCATTAAAGGAGGCTTTGAAGATGGGCAAGACGCTGCAGGAGATGTGAACAATGTAGAATAATGCTGCTTTTTACAGTGTGCCCTCTGCTTAAACAGATACTACATATGCAATAAATAAATAGATATTTCATATATGTCTGTGGCCAGTCTGTTTCGGTTATTTATTCAGTTTCAGCTCAAAACGTATAAATGTGGTATAAAACAAGACACATGCACATTAACAAGAGAGATATTATATTGTAGCTTTCTCGTCAAAAACATGTGGCTGATTTTTTTATTGACATTGGAATAAATATAACAGCACAGTGATTTTCTTTAATAGCAAATGTGCATGTTTTATAGCCACTGGTGCCACGGCGGTGTACCCCATTGACCTGGTGAAGACCCGTATGCAGAACCAGCGCTCCACAGGCTCCTTCGTGGGAGAGCTCATGTACAAGAGCAGCTTTGACTGTGCCAAGAAAGTTCTTCGCTATGAGGGCTTCTTCGGATTCTACCGAGGTAAACCATTACTGCGTTTATTACAATTAGACAATACCATAAAGTTATGTACACAGTGAGTAAGCGGGCAGCAAGAGGTGGGTAGAGTAGCCAAAAATAAAAAATAAAATATATATATATACACAGTCATATAAAATACAATATTTTATTTTGTAGTATTGATGTAATCACATATTGATATTTCAGACAGCAAACTGAAAGTTACTACAAAAACATCTTAACATAAAAAGGATAAGGCACAATTTTACAGTTTCTTTAATTGTGTGTTCTTTAATATTTATCTTACTTAATAAAAATCAGTTCAATGGAGGCTGACAGTAAACATAATACCATATAATGTACTGAGGATGTGGAGTTGCCAGAAATTATACTCTGGTAACTCATATTGTTACTTCAAAATATTACTCAAATATAAGTAAAAAGTATGGTCCATTAGAAGTATTTCTAGGAGTACATTTTATTCATACGATTGCTCAAAATTTTACTTGTGACAACCCACCTTTGGCAACTACACACCATGTGAAGCAACAGTATTTGTCAGTGTGCTAATATCAGCAGCATGTTTTACTAATTGAATCCAGAGACCTTTTTTGCCTCTGCCTGTGGAGCAACCTCACATACAGAGGGGGTTTGCATGTTCATTATCTCGATACCTGGGAGCGCTCCCTGGGGATCGAACCGGCCATCTGAATTCATGTAGCCGCTCTATCCAGGTTGTGAAGATGATTCCTGAAGGCTTGTGAGTGTGTTTAGCTCAGGACTGTGCATGTGAGGGAAGTCAAGAGTGCCATCTACTGCTCCCTCCACCACTGCAGCCTCCTCATTCTCCCTCTCGCATGTGATAAGGGGCTAGTTGACTCAGAGACAGACGCGCTCGGCTGTTTTCTGGCCACATACCAACAGCGGTCACTCAGCAGGTCAGACGGTGAAACACTACGGTGGTTATCTCCAAAGTGGCACTGCCCTCCTCCTCCTCATGCTCCCACCCCAATCTTGTCCACGACCACACAGCTCTCTCTGTTTGCATTTCTAATCTCATATTCATTACCTCTGTCATTTAGTGGCTTTAGTAATATGGTTTTTCATATAAGAAATCAAAACCCATTTCATTTTTCTTTTCCTATACCTTTGCCATTGCCAGACGTGGGTGGGTTTATTTACATTATTTGTTTTCTTTTTGAATAAATTGTACTACTTTGACGTGAGTAATATTTCAAAATAACAGTACTTTGGCGACTACCACTGGAGGATTTGGAGATTTTGAATTTCATTTTTCATATTGATGGTATTTATGATATTCTATTTATTTCAGTTCCAGAATTTGAACAAAATTGTACGCAAATTTCAGTACTGAAAATACATCTATTGTCACGTACTGTTGTGTGCAAGTATTTTTTTCACTAAATACAAAAGTAATTATGTGTGTGTACATTAATTAATATTTCTAACCAACAATATTGTTTGAATGAAATTCTAGTCGAGTCAACCCACCCTTCAAGATCCTCATATACTCTAGTCTATTTAGTCTGGATTACTTTTTATCCAGTGCGTTTTTGTGATTTGGTGTATCTTGAACCAACCGTAAATATTTAGCAGTTTGTTTTTTGCTGAAGCCGATATTCCTCTACCTATCAGCGGCACAGATTTGGGGAAGATAAAAAATGTGCTTGTATTTCTCTCCAGATTGCTCGTCCCTCTGGTATTCTAATTCCGTCTATGAATAATATTTTGCAGGTCTCCTCCCGCAGCTCATTGGTGTCGCCCCGGAGAAAGCTATCAAACTCACGGCAAGTAATTTCACTGTGTAGCTAAAAGTGTTCAGAAAGTTGTTCTGGATGATTCACTGTGGATGAAAACCATGCACTCTTTGCAATCAAGATGTGACTGAAACCACAAGTTAACATTAATGCCACTATCAGGGTCGTGATCATGTCTCATCTGCCTCTCGTGTTCCCTTCAGATGAATGATTTTGTACGAGACAAGTTCACCACACAAGATGGTACCATCCCTCTGCCAGCAGAGATCCTCGCTGGAGGATGTGTAAGCCTTACTTCTGCCATTTCTAACATTCAAGCTTTGGAAAAGTGGAAGAAATGTGAACACAAAACATTTAAAATAGTTCTGACGGATAGAAAGTGTAAAAATGTTTCTCAACAATACATCAATACATCTATACATCAATACAACAATACATCAATACAACAATATATCAATACAACAATACTGATTCAGACATTTATTCTAAAAGAACACTAAAACACTAAAAGAACTGTAAAATAAGGGAATAAGTATTTGTTACCAGTTTACTTCTGTTAATGTATTCACATACAAATAACCACTTCTCTTGACCATGTCAGTTTTGTATGTGTAAGTATTTCACAAGTGCAGCTGTGGTTAAAGTGTAATTCTCCATTCGTGCTGTGAGCCGGCTGGTGCGAGCAGAGTCAAACAGTCAGAGCCTGCAGGTTGCTGTAGGAGCGCCGGGTCTGCGGGTCATGACCTCTGTCACAGAGTAATTGGAGGAAGAGGCCCTGGAGGGTCCCGGACGAGGCTGGCGCTGGCTCAGTGTGATTGAGTTTGACAGCAGCTCATACCTGAGGCCTGCTCCATACAGGCCATCAGACACAGACCAGGTCCCAAACAGGAGGATGTCACGGTGTGAGGTTTAAAATGGTGCATATCAGTTCATTTATGATGTGAAAGAGAATGAAGTGACCTAGTTCTGTTTTAGGTGTGTTTTATCTGAGAAATGCTTTGATAAATTCTTTGAACACAAAAGCAAACAGAGCAAGTAAAACGCTGATGGTGACAGCATCATTCTTTTGAGCAGCGGATATTCCCGTCCACTTTGAAAATGACTAAAAGTGCCAGAGCTTTTTTTAGCCCCATGCTCGGATGTTTACAGATGAGCCCTGCCCTGGATGTCAGCGCCAGCCCGCCGATTCAATTTGGGGAGGGTGATAAATGTGATGGAGTCAGAGGGTGCTGTGCCTCAGGGCAGTGCCTGCCAGCACCGTGCAGTCCGGGTGACTCAGCCCTCTCCCCTGGGAACAGGCTGCACTGGGGAAGTGAACTGGGTGAGGCTGGCCCGGGACACTCACCCTTCCACAGGAGGTGCCTCAGGGGGCCACAGAGGGCAAAGGAGTGCAGTGAGGGGCAGAGAGGGGCAGAGGGCCTGGGCCAGGGTCACGGACCGGGGCTCCTTGTGACCCCACGCCTGCTCTGCACTGACCCCAGCCGCGCCTCTGTCAAAGCCTGCCTTTTGCTCCTATAAAGGCCATTCTATGACTCGTTCAAATCTGATCATGTGAAAAAGCATCTTTTGTGCTCAAGTTTACTGAGATAATTAATAACGTCTCAGTGTGAGGAGAAATGCTTACACATCATTATTACGTTCACCCAAAGTTCACCGCTCACAAAGTCACTCTCTGTTTATGACAGAGACACACATAATGAGTGTTCAGCAGGTCTGAGCTCCCCTTTTAGCCTGATATCATCCAAGAGAAGGACACAGAGAAGGTCCTGACCTGTAGATCAACATCAGATGACTATAGAAATAAACACTACAGAATCATACAGTCATAATGAATTAGTACTGGAATATTTTCATACACTTAAATGCTTCTATTTTTTCTCAAATTCAGATTGTGCTGAGCTGTTTAATCAAACATGTCTGTTAATGTTGTCTTGCAATAACCAGTTTTACATTTCTCCCCAGGCCGGTGCTTCCCAGGTGATCTTCACCAACCCTCTGGAGATTGTTAAGATCCGCCTGCAGGTGGCTGGAGAGATCACTACAGGCCCCAGGGTCAGTGCCCTGAGTGTGGTGAGAGACCTGGGCTTCTTTGGCCTCTATAAGGTAGGTCAGCACCTCCACCCACCTCCACCAGCATCAACAACCTCCACTCACTGCTACACAAGGACAGGGAAGGTGCTCTGGCAGTCTCACACTTTAAAGTTTATAGGACAAGATTCAATATCCCTGCACAGAAGAGATACACAGTATTACATGTGGTTTACCTGCTCAGCATTTTCCACCAGCTTAGTGTTGTAGATGTGCTACTTCAGATTCAGCAGATTCATTTATTTACATGACTTTGTGTCACACATGAGCAGTGTTTATAGTTTGTAGTTTGTCTTTTAAATTTCATGTAGAAAATGAATGAACAATTGCCAAAAGAACAATACACTGGCTATACAAAACAATTATTGTACAGTTTTGTGTTTTACTTAAAGATATCCAGGAAAATGTATATACTATAAATATTACAAAGTAGATGGTCAAATAAAATAAGCTAATTTCACATTAAGTAACAGATGGCAGTTCTGTATGTGTACACATGCATAATAGAGATCAAGATTTTGAAATATAAAGATCAAACAGATTTTACAGACTGTTTGCAATTTTCCACAAGAGTGTTGAACATGCCAAAGGCACCGCAGCCAAGGAACGACACAGATTACTGTTGGATTATACTTTGCTACTGCTCTTTTCCAGATCCTTGTGGTTCTGCAGTCATGTGGTCGTAGTCCATATTATAATGAGGATCAACAGTGTGTGGCTTGTTAAAAAAATCTGACTTCCTTTTAGACCGCGACCCGTGTAGGTCTGTGTGTGATGGATCTGTGGAGGGCCTCTACTGCACCTTTTGTCCTGGGGCACTTGGCTCCAGCATTAACACTATTGCCCCTCAGTAGAATGAGCAAGACGGCTTCCAGAAAGTCTCAAAGTCATTTTACACTATACGTTTATAGAGGAACATGTGTGTGTTCATATGTTGTAGGGAGCCAAGGCTTGCTTTCTGCGAGACATTCCTTTCTCGGCCATTTACTTCCCGGTCTATGCCCACACAAAGGCAAGTCTGGCAGATGAGGATGGGCGCATAGGGCCCTTACAGCTCCTCACGGCTGGAGCTATCGCAGGTAATTGAGGATATTGGAGCAGTATTACATTTTATTTTTTTTATTTATGGGATGGTGGTGTGGAAGAGGACTCAATGGTGATTTGTGGGATCTTGCTTACATGTGATATTTGCACCCCTACTTAGTCACAGGTTAATTTTCATTCAGATGATTTAGACCTGAATTAAACCCTCTTTAGTCACACTTTAGCCTGGGTTAATTCTGAGTAGTCCTGGTAAAGAACCTGTTTTATCCTAATCTACTGATGCAGTTTTCCTGCATTAATCCCCATTTTATTTCTTGGTTTAGACCAGGGTTTAGTCTTGAGTTGGGTTAGTTTATTCCTATTAAATAGTACTAGGAAACCCTATACTTTCTGTGATTGTATTTAGTGTAAAGGGGTTACTGTTTAAATCAGTGAAGCTGTGTTGAGAATAGAGAAGCAAAGCAACCAACAACATTGAACAAAAGTTTAATATTTTAGTTTTGTTGTGAATGATGATTTGAATGATTTTTACATGACTTTTACATAAACAGAGATACAAACAAAGATAGGTGGCAAACCCAGTGACTTGGAAAAAGATTTACAATGCTCATGTATAAGGCAAGGGCAAGAACAGTTAAAAGTTTTGAAATGAGTCGTATAGTTCATAGACAACCCTTCATCTTTCTCCTGCGATAGCTTCTATACATTGTTTTTGCCATTGTAAAGTTAGACCCATTTCAGGCCCTGTGTGATACAGCAGCAATCGAAGTAACTGATGCCATCTGTGCATAGTGAAACTGCTTCATTATCCCCGTTTCCTAAGGTGTACCGGCGGCGTCTCTCGTCACCCCTGCCGATGTCATCAAGACCAGGCTCCAGGTGGCGGCCAGGGCAGGACAAACCACGTACAGCGGAGTCATCGATTGCACAAGGAAGATCATGAGTGAGGAAGGCTTTGTCGCGTTTTGGAAAGGCGCGGGAGGTAAATGCCCCGGCTGAGAATTAAAGCCCTTAGTGCTGACTGTCATTGTGCCAAAACTGCAGGATAAATATTTAATCCCGCATTCTCAATCTGTGTGCTCTCCTTTTAGCTCGAGTGTTCAGGTCCTCGCCTCAGTTCGCCGTGACACTTGTGACCTATGAACTGTTACAGAGATGGTTCTATGTGGACTTTGGAGGACAGTGAGTATCAGAGTCGTTCATTTTTTATAGTAAACCTGTGTATGGTTCTGTATGGCCCATTTTTGGGGTACTATCAGTGGTGGAGGTATTAACATACTTTCAAATGTACTTAAGCCTTCCATGCATGAATTGTGACATTCTCAATCTAGCTTCTTTTCATAATGGATTTTTCAATTTTGGGCATAGAAAAAATAGTGTGTCTATTGCAGTGCATTTGAGCCTCAGCTGAATATATAAAAAATAACCAAAACATTAAACAATGCTTATAAAAGCTACCAAAATGTGAATTTAACTCTGTTCACGGTCCTAATACTAGTATCTATTATACTAGAGAGGATGTGCTTGAGATATCCTGAGAGATCTCCACTTCAGTAGAAGCTACAAGCATTAAAAAAAAAGAGTCAAATCAACCACAATTGTACATATGTTGGCCCTCTGAATAGTGTGGAAGTCAGAACCTTTCTACAGAAATCAGTTGTCATTAACAAAGGTCTTATTCTGTCCTCCTGTATATCATCAGTCTTAAACAGTATCAGTCAGCTGTTTATTCCCTTCACCACCATCAGCTTCTTACTTCATCAGCTAAATTCTCATGTGCGCCTCTAAACTATCTTGCATGTGACTTTTCCTCAGTCGTCCTACTGGTTCTGAGCCCACTCCTAAATCTGTCGTCCACGACCTCCCCTCGGTGACAGCGGAGCACGTGGGGGGCTACCGCCTCGCCGCTGCCACGTTCGCCGGCATCGAGAGGAAGTTTGGTTTGCATCTGCCTAAATTCAAACCCTCCACCGCGGTCACAGCCCCAGCCGAGCCCAAAGTCGAGCCCCAGCCGTCATAAGCCACTATGATTTTGGCCTGGAATACTGTACCTTCTTCGATCTTAATCTTCCCCTTTTCACGCTCCACAATGGTCTTATCGAACCATGTTTCAGCTATAACTGCATTTGTGTTGTTATATTAAAAAAGATGCTGCATGGGTATGACTTTTTGCCATTTATTGCTTGCACAAGTCTGTCATACATATTGTACTTGACGACAGAGGGACATTATGGCTTCATGAATGTTTGGTGTTTTTCCAGTGTGCTGAAGCTTCGGTGTGCATGTGTTACTTTCAGAGACATTGATGTACAGATGTTTTCGATGATTATTTTGAAATCACAACCAAACTCTTTGGAGAATTTAAATGCATTTAATGTATTTTATTGAAATAAATCTTTTAAACAGTATGTCTACAGCGTGAAAAGTACATTCTCACATTTGACAAGCTTAGAGATATTTTTTTTAATAAACTTGCCTTCCATGTCCAGCCTTCATTACAGACCTGAAAAATCACTGAGTAGTTTACATCATACATCATCCTCTCCCATAGCATATTATTTTATCTAAACTAGCCAGATGCATTGGCTAAATGCAAACTGGTATGTTATAGGACATTTCAATAGGAGAATAACATTTGGAATCAGGACACTTTTTACAGCTAAAGTCATTAAGTTTAAAGTAAGGTTGATGACTGTATGGATTAGAGTCTGAGATGTTTACATTCTAATGGAGAGAAGAGGGTGATTGATCTACACTGTGGATTATGATGCCTAGACTGTACAGTGCTGCAGTATTTGGCATTTTAACTCAAAACATAAGGCTCGTGTTAGTATGCATGAAGAAGAAAAATTATTTCAGGTAAAAAATTAAGGCATTTGGTAGAAGAAAGGACAGCAGAGTTTGATAGCCCTGTTGATTGTAATCAGAGGAAGACTGTCAGCTTACAGAAAAAAGTAAAAGATAGTGTTTTTCAGTCAGAACTTCATCTCTTTGTCCAGTTGTGTTGTGTCCTATCAAAAGAGTTAATAACAAGTGCACCAGCGCTGGTCCCTGAAACACGGTCGCCATGGAAACGAGCTCAGGCAGCCAGACGCTGTGCTGCCAGCTCCTCTGCATCGTCTCTGTTCTCATTGATCTCTGCCAGAGTGCGCACAAACCTGGTCCACTCATCGTTACGAGGGACCGCAATCTGCTGTTCCAGATGAAACAGAAATATGATTACAATACTATACATTTTTTAAAAGAAATATATATTTGAAATGTGTTACTCATTTGAAGTCTTTCATTACAGTAACCTATTCTTACCTCTCCAATCTCATAGACACGGACTCTTCCATCTGAGTCGCCCACAGCGATCTCTCTGCCTGAGTGAGCCCACCGCACCCTGTTCAGAGCTGGGTTCCCATCCACAGTGACACTGGCTGTGGGGACCTTAAATACAGGAAGCACAATATAAATGTTTAACTTGGATATTACATTTACTATAATCCATATGCAACAGGTCCACTACCTCAGTGTCATTGTTGAGGTTCCACAGGTCCAGATGACCCACTCCATCCACACAAGCAAACAGAGCAGGGTGAATCGGAGACCACATCACATCATACACATAATCAGAGTTATCTTCAAAAGAGTAGAGAGGTTTGTTGTTCTGCAAATGGAAGCATAAACGGGTTCAAAGTTATTCTAAATTTGCCTTTCCTAGAATCTCGAGATTGTTAGTACATTTCAATGGTATATTTTAAATCCAATGGAATAATTGTATTTAGATACCTTGGTGCTCCACAGTTTGACGGTCCAGTCAAATGAAGAGGTAACAAACAGGTGGGAGAAGTCCAGGGGCCCTGCAGCAGTGTGGCAGTTGATCCCAGTGATGGGGCCATGGTGGCCCTCAAACATCTCACTGATGCCCGCTTTGCTGTGGGGCACACAAATGCAATCATTAACTACTACAATGCAAAATACTAGGATAGGAATAGAATAGGCTCTGGTGTAATCTTCTGCTGCTATAGATCATCAGTTTGATTTTTGAGTGGTTATTGTACTGTCTGTATTCTTCCGGTTTTGACCCGGGCTGCAGCATGTGTCACTATGAGATGCTGCAGGAGAGGCACCTCTGCTGAACAATTTAGTGATTGACTTTTATCATGTGATTCACGGCGGGGGGACAAAAGTGTGTGCAACCCCTCAACCACATGTTGCATAGATGTTACCCAACTGAGGCTTCGATAATTACCATAGAGAGGTAAATACTCAGCGTGAGTGATGCTTATGCATTATTAACTGCGATGAGAGTATCATAATGTTGTAAATGAACTGGAAAATTATTCACTCAATTACAGAGGTGATTCTGCCGGGTAAAAACAGCTATCCCATCTCTGTGGTGTCAAGGCTTTCTGCTGGACATTGGCTAACATGTTACCCAATGGGAGAGCTGATATAAGGCATATTTGCCGGGACCACAGTCAGCAGACTCTTAAATGGGAACATTGTGGGTTGTGCTGAACTTTTAATTCTCTTAGGGGCAACTGTAAACAAACTTGCTCAGCCAGAGAAATATACAAAAAAAGAAGCAAAAATAACGTGAAGGAAAAAATGATTTGTTCCCCCTGCATGTGCGCCCTGCCCCTGTTTATGTGGAAGGACCTTCACAAACACAACTGACAAGCGGAAAAGAAAAACAGGATGACTGGGCAGGAGTGAAACCTCAAACAGCAGGAGATCAAGTGTTGGATTTGTGCAGAGCTGGGAAGTGAGTGGGTTATATTTATTTGACACATGGTCCTAGGTGGGCCTAACAAGTCTCCTCAGTCTCCAGACCGGGACCACGAGGCATGCCGGAAAGCATGTTTTTCTTTATAATCACCTTCCATGACGACAGGACATGTAGACGGAGCCATCCTCGCTTCCCACAACAAAATTGTTGACATCTCCGAGAGGGAATGACATGGAGGTGACGGCCACAGCTTTGGACTGTTTGAACACCAGCTCCATACTGTCCTGGAGATGGAAAAGCACATGAACGACATCAATAACCAGGTTTTATGTTAACATTAACTCTGCCAAGCACAGCCTATAAACTTCACTTCACAGTTTATTAATGCCTAATCAAAATTCAACAAGCACTTTATGAAAAACGTGGGTTCTGACATTGAGGTCCTGGCAGCAGAGATGGAATGACAGAGCTAACAAAGTTCATTTCCTTGTGAGAGAAAAATGAGATCTAGAAAAAGTCAAAAGGAAATACCAAGCGGGCTGCTCAAATGACAGAGGCAGATTTGTCTAACTTTAGCATAAACAGAGCAGACAATGAGTGCATAAAATAGACAGGAACTATTTACAGAGGATTTATAGGTTGGTTTGTTTGATTACAGTAACGGTCAATGTTATCTTAGAAGTCTTATTCATAACCAGCTTCACAGTGTAAGCATATATATTTATATAGTAGAATGTGGCAGAATATGTGTTCTCATGTTCTCATTGTGCCACCACTGGTTCTTAGGTTTACCCCAACAGTCTACAGTCTGCGTCATTTCCAGCCAAATGCTTACAGGTGCTCGGAGGAATTGCTGCCAATCAGTTATGCATATACTGTACATTTACTATATGCCTTCTAACCTGGTGTTTTAACAAAGCTCTAATCCTGCTCTAAGTAATAGCTATACCTAGTCGTAAAAATCTACCATAACTGAACCATTAATGCGGTATTCTTCTAGGATCTAAAACCAGGGACAGGGGCTGCATATTAGAGTGTGGTTAGAAGCCTGCATTGCATGTTTACTCCCCTTTCCCATATAATAATAAATAATATTATACAGTAAATACATAAATCCCTTACTTAAACTATTATGTCAAATGGTGCATTCAGTTATTGCAGACCATACTATTATTGAAATGCATATTTAGTTGTAATAATGCATATGATGTATACATCTAATCTGACAGTACCTGTGGTTGTGAAAGCATGTCCAGACTCCAGGAGCACATCTTTCCATCAGTGGAGATGCTGATGAGGTTGTGGGCGTTCTGGGTGCCCACCACATTGACACAGTAGACGGGATGCTGCAAACACATAACATTTTTGTTGTCTTTTCATCTCAACGCTTTTGAAAGAGTATCAGGTGTCCATTATACCGTATGTGCTGCTGCTGACAGGGGCGTCCTCTGTACAGGGGTCCTCTTGTTGCTCCTGTTGTCCCACAGAACGATCTGCCCCGAGTACGTGCCCCCCACCACAACGTTGGGGTGGAACTTGGCAAACGCGGCGGACATAACAGCAGACTGTCAGGGAGAGGGACAGGAGACATTTTAAAGTTAGACGGGCCGACGACAGGGTGGTACTCATGAACGGTCTTGTCACACAGCTGTGCAAACAGGAAACAGATACGGGCCGTGCCATGCCACTAGTGTATGGGACTGAGCACAATACAAAATGGTGATCAATATTAACTAGATCCGATGGGCTAAAACTGATCAATGTTATGGCTTACAGGTATGTGTGTACTTGGGCAAGATGCTACGCCCCAGGCTCATAACAGGGTCTTTTTCATTTGTGTGATGTGTGTTTTTTTTCCATTTTGTGTTTTATGCTTTCATGTTGTTAAAAGGTCAGCGTACAATCATTATCCATGCAAACCTTAGTGGAGGTCTGCTCTCTTTAGGTGCTCTTAGTTTAACAGAAGAATGTATATTCCAATATACTAAACTAGACAACAAAATAATGCTAACCATCTGTTTTGTAATGTATACTTTTCAGTTCCCTAAAAAAACATTGGAGATTCTCTAAGAACCATATGTTTTTCAATAACAACAATATAGCTATTCAATTCTCATATTTTCACATTTGAATGTCTTTATCTGAACTTGCTTCAAACCACAACTGCCCACATTACTAAACGTCTTTGTCATGAATGATAGTGGAAGGTAAACAAAGCTCGGGGCAGTCTAGAAGATTATTCCTCATTTTTATTTATGGCCTACACTGACAGTGAAGATTTATGGCTTTTGTGGCTAGAATGGGGCTTTTTTTCATTTGGATTGCTACAAATACTACACATAAATAAGACAAATGAAAAGCCTCTGAGTCACCGGTACAGGCTGCATTCACACTTGTGTCGGATTCTATTCATCTGAGCAATATGCCTACATGTACATCCGCTCTGGAGGCGACATGTGGTTCTACTCAGTGCGTCTTGCACTGGGCCGCCCCGGGGCAGTAGCTGTAATAAGGGCTGTGGAGAGTCTTGCTGCTGGGACGTCTGAACACAGGGCCCTTGTTTAGATGCACACGATAACCGCCCTTGCCCCAAAAAACACTTAATCCTGCAGCAGAGCTCGGATCTCGGCCGACTCCTACGGCGTCTGAGGCACATGTGTTAGTGGATAAATGTGATGGAGCTGGATGCCAGTGTCGTGAACTCACAAAGTGGATAAAAACAGGAGGGAAGGTGCGTGGACTGGAGGAGCAGAAAAGCCTCTTTTATGGAGCCCTTTTCATGGCAGGATATGACTGTTCTGTGCTCAACCGTGACCTATAAAATCTAGTTTTGATGAAAAGATTATGAATAAACTATTGAATTTAATCTATGTTGTTTATTGTGTAGGTATAAGTATAAGTGTAAGTGTCATGTGTGCAATATCACCACAGACCATGTTAAATTCTCTAATACTAGGGATTAATCTTAAATTGTTGAAATGGCTTTTACATTGTTCAATTGCTTTTATGCAACATAAAGTACCCTGCAAATGCACTGCTAACTGTGATTCATTGTATTCTGTATTCACTTACCTGTAAAGAATATTTTTGTTTTCAGTAGCGTTTGTCTGAGCGACTTTATGCAAAAAATACAATATAATTCAGGGAAGACACAAGGAACGATTGATTCCATTTTGGGAGTGAGCCGGATCACCGTCTGGATCCAGGATTTTTTCAAAGAATGACATTGTAACGTTAAGCAAAAACGACTTAATAATTTCGATGACACTAGACCAGAATTTTTTTTAATTATGAACTTTCTCCGTACATAGTGCACAGGTAAGTTGGCGTCCACAATATTTACTGTGAGACAAATTAGAACAAATTCTAAAGAGGGTGTTTAGAAGAATCTAGAGGAGAGCGGTTATGAGCAAACAGGGACTGGCTGGTGGTGGTTTCACACTCGTCATCAAAGCAGCCACAGGTGAAGAGGGTGGAGTACCTGACAGTGGAAGACATACTCCGGTGTGGACTTCTTATACTTCATGTTCCACACCAAGGCCACACCATCTGGCTCATGAGGCGCTTCCTCGTTGTTATTGTATGAGGCAACCAGGAGTTCAGGATACTGTTGAGAGAGAAAAAAAATATAAAAATCAAACAAAATAAATGTGAGAGGAAGGCAGACGTGCTTTGGAGGCTCTGCTCCATGTGACGTAGCCCTGGCTTACCCTGTGTGCTGCTGCTGAGGGCTTGAGGAGTGACTAACTGTTTTCTCAAATTAGATTTATGGCTCATTTAAGTTGCACCACCCCAGAAAACACTTTTAATTCACTTTTACGTTAACTAAGACCGCTCCAGTAAGGTCTACATGGAAATAGCAGACATGAATGTGAAGTTGTTGAATGTCTATGGCGTTATAAAAACAGTCTGCGTAACTCTAGCCACGTGTAAACAAACCATTAACCTGTGCCGACTTTAATATCTGATCTTACAGTGTGCGAATACATAATTTCAGATCAGAGGGCTTTTACTTGACTCAGAGCAAGCAAACAGTGTGAACCAAGAGAGTCGTGTGTTCAATCAATGTCAGAAGTCGTTGCAGGATCGTGCAATAAATGACCTCAGACACCAGAGGAAACAAATCATTATGGACGCGAAGCTAGTGAAAATTTGTGTGAGACATAACTAACTTTTCCAGAGGGACTACGAAGTAAAAGCTGTCAAAGTCAAGCTATGTAATCATAAAGTATTATGTCTGAGCGGCCCTAACGTGTTTCAACAGGCAATTAGCAACTGTTTGTGTTTTTCAGGCACAAATAAGTGCAAGGGGTTCAAGTTAGGTGGTGATTTCATTAAAAGTGTCAAAAAAATAATCGGTTGAGCTGTGTTTTGAATATATACTTACTGGCCACTTTATTAGGTACACCTAGCTTTGCCACGTCGCAAAGTCACAGTTCGTGACAGCTAATCAAACTTACTGAAGTCCTAAGCAAGCATCAGAATGGTGTGGTTATGCCAGACATGCAATGATACAAAAACTAAAGATATCTTGAGAATTGTTTGCAAATCAGTTTGAATTTAAAGTAAATGGCCTAAAGAAAAAGCAGTGAACACCAGATTACTGGGCAAAAATGTGTAACAACTTGATGAAGATGGACTATAGCAGCAGTGGCGCAGTGGGTAGGCGCTCGTCCTTCAACCAGAGGGTCGGTGGTTCGAGTCCCCATCCGAGCGCACACTGTCGTTGTGTCCCTGGGCAAGACACTTCACCCACATTGCCTATG
>JAVQKC010182589.1:0-12330 GCA_036025475.1 Philypnodon macrostomus
GAAGAAGTACCCAAATCGATACAGTTCGGCGTCTTTATGGTATGTACCTGTGTGCAAATGTTGAAAATGATCCGGCAATTCGTTTTTGAGTTATCGCGTTCACAGCTAGGATCTGCGGAACGCGGACGCGGATGAACACCGACATGATTCCATAATATCGGCGACACGCTGTTTTCGCCGATATAATTAATGCCGTTATTAATATTTTGTTTCTTAGTTTCAAAAGACCTAGCCGACTAAAATATATTTACAGAATATCGGTATCAGCCAAATTGGTAATTGAAATATCTGAATCGGTATCGGCCAAATTGGTAATTGAAATATCTGAATCGGTATCGAAATATTGAATTGAATATTGAAATATTGGTATCAGCCAAGAAATTTCATAATGGTGGATCCCTAATCTTATATGTATGCTTATCATCTTATTGATATGTATATTTGTCATCTGTCAAATACTTTGATGGATTTTTATTGTATAATGTATATTTTTAATGATGGACCCCAGGAAGTGTAGCTGGGTGTAAAGCACAGCTAATGGGGATCCTAATAATAAACAATAATAAACAATAAACAAAGAATATACAGTATGCTTAAAAGTACACTACTTGAGTGTTAAGGGAAAAAGTCGCATCAGAACATCCACCTCAAAAGACAAGTCTATTCTCTCAAAAATGTATAAGACTGGTCTATTGTCTCAAAAATGTACAAGACAAGTCTATTGTTGCAAAAATGTATAAGACATGTCTATTGTCGCAAAAATGTATAAGACAGGTCTATTGTCTCAAAAATGTATAAGACCGGTCTATTGTCTCAAAAATGTATAAGACATGTCTATTGTCTCAAAAATGTATAAGACAAGTCTATTGTCGCAAAAATGTATAAAACAGGTCTATTGTCTCAAAAATTGATAGGACAAGTCTATTGTCTCAAAAATGTATAAGACAAGTCTATTGTCTAAAAACTTGTCTTCACAGTTTCAGAGCCTGTTCTCCATACTGCATCAAAAATTATATCTTAAGTCATATTAATCGTCTACACTCAATTACCAGTTTTACTGCCAAAATCTACTTAAATGCCCATCATTTTGCAGGATTCATTTGTCAAACTTTGGAACAACAACAGCAAATTACTGTGCCCAGAACTGGCAGCAGTCAATGCAAGAGTCTTTAGGTATACAGAAACCCACTACAGGTGATAGATACCATAAACAGGCACTGCATTGAACCCTACATCACTATAAGAAACACTTTCTGCCCAAGCCATCTTTAAAACAAATGGTCCAGGGTCACTGAGCTGAAATGATCTCACCCCGAAGGCTTAATTTAAGAAAAATATACATTCAACGTGACACAAATGGACTTGTTGAGATGGATACGTGTCGGCCCAATGGAATTACAATTCATTTCCTGACACCAATGAATCGCAGGGGCCCCTTGTGTCCAGTCATAATAGAGGGCCCCGTGCAGACAGTGGTGAAGAATAAGGCTAGTTCAAAATGAAGGGGGAGGGAAAGCTGACCTCTGTTTGCACTGGCCCACGTTGTACAAAGAGCACTCTGCGTGTTGTCCGATGAGGCCTATCAACTTATCATGGAAGTCAAAGTGGGGTGCAAGCTGTGGGTCCCGTCCAGATGGACCGACACATGGCCGGAGCATTGTCATTCAGATGGGAGCGTGTGCCGCGTCGCTCTTAATAAAGAACAAGTGCATAAATCCTTAAGCTTTGAGGGTTAATATGGTAATTTGTATCATCTGTTAGCCGGTTATTTTGGACTTGGATGTGGTTTTTAGGTCAAAGCAACCCAAAAGTATCACCTTGTATTATACTCCAGTTTCCTCAATTCTCTGTAAGCTGCAGGTTCGGTCTAAAGCACAGAATGGCTATAGTAACGGTGTGGATATGGATAGATTTTTCACTGTTGTATAGAAAATGTAGGAAAATATAGTTTGTGCATTACTTGAAGCTTTCCAGTAGGGGTGGGTGATTTCATGAAGCCAAGATCACAATTTAGATTTTATCACGATTTTAGTTGATTTTTTTTTTTTTTTTTTACATTTTTGGTCTTACACAGAAATCCTGCACATTGTAAGTGTGTCCAAGGTCCCATAGGGGTCATAAACATGGGTGCGCTATTGAGGCATTCTTCACTAGACCTCTGTAATTTGCCTATGTACATTAAATATACAATTGCCTAGATCATGAATTCATGCAATTTTGTTTATTTTCAGCAGGATTAATGGCTCAATTTAAGTGTGTCAGGGCATTAATTATTTATTTTGTCATTAATCAAAGAAGTACCAAACTCAATCCAGTTCAGCATCATCATGATATGTACCTGTTTGCAAAATTTAAACTGATCCGGCAATTTGTTTTTCAGTTATCGCGTTCACATGTAGGATCTGTGGACACAGACGCAGACGTGGACCAACATGATTCCATAATATCGTTGTTTCGCCGATAGAATTAACTATACCTTTCCAAATGAAAATATTTTTCTACCTTCAAGAAGCAAAAAAAAATTGTATCACTGAATCTTTATTGTAAAACATTAGTCACCCTGTTATATACACTTTGCCAAAAATTCACAAGTCACTATGTGCCATATGTGCAGACCCTACCAGTTATAATGTTCCAAATTGACTAATTTATCTGATGATGTCGTATTGCTCACTATGGATACACAGTTTTTTTTCTACTATTTAGATGTCAAAATGCATTGTTATTTTGAGTTTATAATATGAATGCTAATATTTTCTGTGACCTGTCACCCTTGGGTGCAAATGCCACTTCTCTTAGATGGCTCTCTAGGGTGTTACCACTATTTGCCGGATGAAGGCCTAGTGCCGAAACATTGCCAACTGAGTCTTAATAAAGTCTCACTTTTGCACGCTTAGAATTATTTTTACAATTTCAATGGACATCCAATCCAATATTTATCATGATACGTGATACTGCTAATTTTCCTTTTATATTATTAATAAGACTGTCATTGTTACATTAAAAATGACGTGAGGAGCAAAAATGAATGCCTGTATCACAATTCAACAATCTTCCCAGATTAGCAGATCATCATCACTTCATATCACGATTGGATGTTTGGCATATTGCCAGACATCTTATGCTTGAAAAAAGAAGCCATTTTTGTATTTTCTATTTTGATTCCTATTCCTGCCTGAGTGATTAACAGACAGCAAAATTAACTCAATCTTTTTGTATTATACATTGTGAAGCAAAGTACTTTTTTAAACTTTTGAGATATGGTATGATAATTTGTAATCTTGAATATAAAAATGTACCTATACTCACTGTACTGACAGCATGAAAAGGTAAAGTTCTCTTTTAGGCTCTTTATACATACAACTGGTACAACAAAAGCATAGATGATCAACTATGGGTCAATCTGGGAAAACCTACGCAAACACCGCGCTGTACCAATGTGATGTATGTTCCTGAAATGTACCTAATCTTGTCACCAACTTGTCTATGGCCAAGTAGGAAACCTGAAATTCTAGATTTTACAAAACAATATAAACATGTCACCCCCGTATTTTTTCCAGTTTTCTTCCTGATGTTGGCTATACTTTGCTAAAATGTAACACCCCTTCAAATACGTCAACATGTCCAGATCCACTTCCCTAGCAATTCCTGCAGTCTCCCTTCTCCTTCAACAATTGCACCTCTCTGCTGATCACTGGGCTGTTACATGCCTGTTTCAGCACCGATCCCTCGGCTGTATTCTGAGCACGCAGCCTCATCCTCACACCCGGCTCCATCATCAGCACAACACACTGTATTCAGGAGCTGATTGAAGGGAGGTAGCTCGCTGCTATTGTTGGATGGTGATTAAATATTTGGCCTTGTTAAATATGGACTAGAAGTGGAAACATGACAGAGGAGACCAATTTACTAGAATAGAATTTGTACTGAATCAAATCGGCCGTTGCCTGTAAACACAATGCTTTGTCTGTGATCTTGTATTCAGCCCTTGCCCAGCATACATTGTGGTGTAGCTTGCTGAAGCGCATCCAAAACCAAGAACCACATTGTTTGAATAACTAGAAGTAGACATGGGAGCGATAGATTTGATGTGAGACTGTGATAAAACATAAATTGCATACATAGTGCATTCTCTGCGACCATTAATTTTCCCTTTCTGGAAGCTGAAAGTGTCTTTAAGTCTATGCTGTGTGGGAGATTGCGACCCACACAAGCAGGGCCAAAGCTTATATTGGCAACTTGATGATGCTTTCCATTTCAGTATGTCATTATTAGTGATTGATGGCTCTCGCAAGATGGTAGCCACTAAAGATTGTCCTTGACTGACATTTGAATAGCAAGCTCTTTCACCATTGCTGTGACTACAGAGAACTACTGTATGTGAGTTGCTTCCAATCAAACCATAGAGGGGAGGGGGCATCTATTATATGCATTTGAAGTCTGCTACACTTGTGAGTATGCCAATGAACCCTGGTGGCCTGCAGATTTAAACCCTGACCATAACTTCAGTTAGAACTTCCAAATCTCTTGTCATTGTAGCTGCAAATGCCCAGAAAAATAAGCTTCAGACTATTTTAGCTAAGTATAGTTTAGCATAGAGCACACAGTGCAAAAATAGCCAATCCATAACCAGGGGATTAGAGAAATGTGGGAAAATTGGACGTTAGTTAGTTCTTAATATTATGTCCAGACCTTAATGTCTGAGAGGCTTATGTTTGGTTGTATTGCCATTATACAAAACTGTGTTGTGAATAACTTTGTTCAATGCTCAATTTATTTGAGCTCAATAAAAGACACAATCAAAGACCCAATTGAATTCTTAATTTTTGTGACCTTATTTTTACAGTTTGTGTGATATTTTTCACAATTTCTGAATTATTACTAAGACCTTTATGACACATGACTTTTTTTATTCTGTTCAATCATTAACTAAAACAACATTTGCAAAAACCGATGAGGGCCATTTGAATAATTGAGCTATGGGCTTAAAATGTTATCTTTGTACAGAGCAGTTTTCAAAAGTCACTTCGGTTGCAAAACTTCTGTGCAATACACGTCCAATCAACCTTAGTTACACTGATATAACATAAACGTCATAGTAACATTTTTAAAACGAGATATCTTCTTTTGCAAATGATCTCATCCAGGCCTCACATAATGGACATAAAACTAGAACCAACCTCATTGTGATCCAGTAGTTGGGACCCACTCATTAACGCACTCATTGTGGGTGTGAAAACTGCATATCATGGACTACACTTTTAATCATTTATTGAAATTGCATGCACCACAAACATTGCAATAGCCATCGTTCTATCCTTGCTCATGCATTCTTTCACGTGCAGTCACAACTCTTGTCTCACCACATGGACGCATCATATTGGTGTAAATCCATGGGATGAACAGTCACCCTGACCTCAGCAGCAGCCCTGGCCTCAGCAGCAGCCCTGGCCTACAATCAGCCCATACACCATACAGGCCCTGTGCCATCTCATATCCTTCTCCCAGAAGCTTTTACAAGAGCCCCGCACTGCAGCAGCAGCAGCACTCAGGGGCCCTCTGAAGAGCTACCTCTGGCCGGGGGATTTCCAAAGTCATTATCGGGCCCAGGGTTTTGGAGCTCGGCGTGGTGACAGACAGAGGTGTAGAGGTGTGGGGGACTGAGTATAATACATGGTGCTGTGGAAGTGGCAGTGGAGCGGAAATGGAACAGGAGATGGGAACAGCAGAGCGGTCCAGCAATGGGGAATAGGCACCGAAATGGCTTTTAAATAAGAACGGACTGATTGTTAAGTGATAATTGGGGTGTGTGTGTGCAGGGGGTTGGTAATAAAACAATATAAGAAACGATTATCCAATGCATTGCACATGCAAGAGGAGTATTTTTGGCTTTAATATAACGTTAATGAATGAATGTAAGAGTCAGTTGTTGTCTTAGTGTCAGCCCTGTAACTGACTGGCCATTGTACTGTGTATAACCCAACCTATGGATAGATTACAAATGAGCAAATTAACATGTATGATTGAATAAAGTCAAAAGCTTGACATAATCCGTCATTATACTTATATGATCAAGTGTTTCAATGTCATTGGTAGATTTGTTTTTGTGAATAAAATTGCTTTATGCCTCCAGACTTGATAAAACAACAGTTGTGGCTAAGGGAAAGATAAAAACAACCTAATAATGATCTAATAATCAAGTTTTTCGAGGCAGGGATTATACATTTTCATCAACCTAACAAACTGTGTGTCGGGGATGTGCCTCCGCTACCGCACCGGGCCTAAAGGGAAATGAAGAAAAATAACTCCTCTAACTCTGCCCTCTTTTCTCCCTCTCTCTCCTCTCTCTCTCTCTAGTGCTGATCGATACCAATGGCTTCTCAATTTTGCCGCGCAACCAGTTCTCAATAAAAGCTGGTGAACGCGCATTACGCCCCCTCCGTCCTTCAATCCAACTCCAGCTCCTCGGACATAATGGATTCTCCGTTTCATGGGCTGTGGCTTGTGATCTGATGGCACTTGGTTAATATTTCAGGCCCTTCGTCTCTCTTCCCGGCTCAGCCCACTTTGTTGTATTGATTTATTTGCACGTCCTCCCCACCTCTGACATACCACCTCCGCGCTGGGGAAGGCGATCTATTATAGAATTTAATACTGTTCGAAAAGTCTCATTTGGTTCTTTTTGTCCTGAGTTTTTTGTGTGTTGAAAATAAGGCATGTGGTTGAATAGAACTGGTTAGGAAAGGTGATGTCATTTGTTCGGGTTTTACGCTCCGGCTAACAAACAGGAAATGTGTTGTCAGGCAAGGGGGTAATGGTGAAAAGTGTCCCCCTGAACTACGTAGACACATGGAGTTAAATGAGGAGTCGGCGGACAAAGACAAAGGCTTGGGGATAGTGGTATCCTGTCTAAAGATGTATAGGAAGAATGGTGTAAGCCTGGAAGTATAATTGCTATCCTTCCTGTATCCTGTTAACACCTGCTTAGCTCATTAGAATGACTGTGCTGATGTGTCAAAACTCACACATTTCTGATAGATGGTCCGTTTCTTTCAGGGGTCACCAAACCAGCAAATAATTCACACAGGTATTTTGTCAGGTTTATCCACCTGAAGCCCTGTCTGATGGGACCTTTTCCATTTATCCAGATTTGGGACAGGTACTACTTACTGTGGTTGAAGTTTTAGTCTCATTGTGGTACATTCATCTATTCAACTTTTTCCAAACTCATACATTCATTTAGACCAGGGGTTCAGAAAGTGGGGGTCGCGAAGCCCCAAGTGGGGGTCGCAAAATGATTTGAAGAAATAATGACTTGTTGATATGTTCTAATAAATGACATGTCATAACTGTGGTGTATTTCAAAATAGACCATACAAATAAAAGTGTCACACATGTTTTTATGTCGAATATGCCTATTTTTGCCTTCTGGACTCCTCTAGGGACTGGGCCTGAGGCTTTCGTGCCATTATTTTGGGGGTCCCGGTCTGAACAGTTTGATTTAGACAACATCAAATCTAAATTCACAATAAGTGTGTTCCTGATCATCCAACATCTACTCTGTCCCATCGTGGCTGGAACACACTTCTGTTATTAACTAGATCAATATTAATTTATTCTGATTTATATTTCCTCCGATTGTATACACATGTTCATAATGGACAGGGGGTATAGTATTGGATATGTGAGAGTGATGACTGCTGCTGTATCTCTTACCATTGTTCTTCTCTCAGCTTGTCAATACAAATTAAAGCTACTTTGGGCATGGCTGGAAGCAATGGCTGAATTATACATTTGTTTAAGCTAATTTCTGCATAAATCTGTCACATAAGAAGCCTGATGTGTGGTCACATAGGCAGATACATTCTTATGCATGATCATATTGTAATGGATGAACCCTTTCATGATGATACCATGAGACAGCTCCAGCTAAAAGCTCCATCCATCACGGTGCTGCCACATATTTTCGGGATGTATGATATAATTACAGCCTCTTGTGTTTAATCCAATAATAGCAGGAGTTAGGAACTGACTGATTCAAATAATCTAATTAACCCAAAGGAAACTCCAATTTGTCTCCATTGTTGCAAAAGCACTAATCTCATTTCATTGGGCTTATAATGAAAACCTGTCGCAAGAGACAATGATACATAGATTCGCAATTAGGACAATTCAATAGTAAAATTACAGACACTTGTGCAGTTCTTCACAGCTCAACATAATGGCGGGTGATGTCTGGAAGTGATAATTACATTCTGAAAAATTACAGTCTTTCCAAATGAACTTTCAATTGATTATTTAAGTGAGTTAATTTAAGAGCCAATGTGTTTTTGACTTTAAGAAGTAGGGGCATATATGAAGAACATAATCCACTTCAAGTAATTGTTATATCATTATGGTTCTCAATATGTGCATATGTAGTTACCCATCCATAGCTACAGTTTTTGATGAAATGCTTTAAAAGTTGTTAATCAGTGGGTTTTTTATTATCTTACAATCACGTTAAGGTGTTAAGGAACAAATGGCGTTCCCTAAGGTTTACATTTAGGCACACTGCAAATTTCACCTAAGTGCAAAACAAAATACTTTTTTGCACTTAGGTGACCTGTGTAAGTGTTAATCTATGTATTAGTTTGTGACTTATTCAAATGTAGCATCTATTTGCTTGGGGAGACTGGGTTTGTCTGTGAACAGCTTCTAATCTGAGCTGCTTATTTATCAGTCCACTTTTGCCCAGTTTCATAACAGCCATTCACCACTGCAAACAGGTTATAATTAAACCCAGCAGTTGACTTCTTTTCCAGAATTGTTGTATTTTGAAAATGAGCAACATGAAAGAGCCCGGTCCACCTGTAATCAAAAGGTAAATAGGTTTTATTCAGAGCCTTTGCTACTGTTTACCTCCCACTTCACATTCATTTGTCAGAGCCCGCTGTGCCGTGCTAAAACTCTATAATTTATGCACACTCTATTGACATTTACTGACATGTTTAATACAATCTTGACAGAGTTACAAAACTGTGTAAAATTAGCAGCTGCCACATGCAACAGGGACATCATTAAGAAAACACACATGGAACGATAAAAGTGTCAAAATAATATCCCGATCTTTTGTGGCACTGATTTGGTCATTTAAGATGCTTTTGTATCATCTTGTCTACTTATAGCCATTAGACCAGGGGTGGCCAAATTGGGGCCCGGGGGCCAAAGTTGGCCCGCCAAGCCCTTTGATTTGGCCCGCCAGGACATCCCAGAATATATGAATACTAAGCCCAGTTATCAATGACATAGGCTGAATGTCCAGATTCCAAGTTTAGCTAAGAGTTGGCCCAATGGTTGGCTACATTCAGTTATCAGATTTGACTGGATTGGTAAAATATGAAAAAAAAAAATAACTGGATAAGGGTCAAAAACTATTTTATTCAGTTTTCATTATGTTTAGACAACAATCTATGAACAGGAATGTTGACTGTTATATTATCATTTTTTTGAGGGACCAGAACTCCAGATGGCATATTATTACGCTAAACTATAAAGAAAGAGTTGAATGTTAAATAACTTTGCAAACAAAAGGGTTTAATTATAGACACATTGACATTATATCTCATTAAACCTGAGGAACAAAGTCTGGGCACCATCTGCATTAGACACAGTCTTGGGCTCCCCTCAAATGTCAATGTAAGCCTCCATTTCCACAATTTTAATTTTCAACATTTTATTTTCCAATTTTGTGAAATTATTATATATTCAAATGTTTTCTGGAATTCACAGCTATAGTTGTGTCAGTCCCAATTCTTGAAAAATGAAGGATAGCATCAAGAAAGGCATCCAGCACAAAACCTACACCAACCCATTACTCAAATTGCACACTAGGAGGCAAAATATGTGTTGAGCCAACAGTAAACAAGACTCATCATTGGGCCCCCACCCATCACTTGGGAACCCCTGCATTTTGTTTGCTTTCTGATGATTGAAGGTGACTAGCAATAGTCGTAACACAACTTACCACACATCAGCTATCTGTGCCGAGACACCAAAACATAACCAATAAAAAATTTACTGCAAAATGTGACCAATGAAACTCACTGTGGTGCCATTAGATAATTTGAAGCCTTCTTGAATCGATCACTAAACTTAAAAGATTATACCACCACAAGACAATCTACATTTCTGATTGATTTTGCTAATCTATGTGGCCTTTTGAGGAAATCTGGCACCGGTACAAGCTCTTAGGACCACGGCGAATATAAATCACGTTCCATTGGCAGCAGCATATATCAGAACTTATAGTGCCTGGGCATCGATCGCCTCTCAGACAAGATTGTGATGAGGATTGTGGGATGAAAACAGAATGGGGAGGGAAAAAAATGAATTTCAGTCTGGATATCCCGGCCTAGCCAAGCGGCAAGGGGGTAAATTCTCTCCATTCCACGCCCATGTCCACTTTAATCCATCAGTGGTCGGCCGCTCGCAAAAACAAGGTTCGGTTTGCAAGCAATAGCACAATAGCATTCTGTTCTGGTGACCCCTTAACATGCTATTCTGCTTAAAATAGTTGGAGGAAAATCCATTTTTTATTGGATTTGTCATTTTCCATTTTGTGAAGGTTTAGCCCGAATATTGTGCACAGCAATATATTGCCATTATTTATACTTATCTTCTAGCATTTGATTTCAGGCAACATTTTTAGGCCGTATAGTTTGGTTTTGTCATGTTGATCCTCTATAGTAGTTTGTAAGATTATGTTAACATCACGTCACTTTTAAAGAGAGAAGATGCATATTGGCAAAGCGGTCAGGGCTCTTGCCTTTCAGCAAGGAGGTTGTGGGTCTGATTCTTGGGTTCGTGAATACTTCCAAATAGATTTTGCATGTCCTCCTTCAAAACTTCCCAGAAATGAATGTAAGAGTCAACGGCTGTCTGTCTTTTGTATGTCTCTGTCAGCCCTTTGATTAACATGCCCATTACCAACTCTTTTTTTCAGAATATTCCTAAAGTTGTCAAATCTTACAAACACGACTGCTGTGTTTGATTTTTTGACTAATATTACTAAGTGAGTTGAAAAAGTGTCACTATATTTCAAGTTCAAAAACTACAGTTATAATTGAAACGTTATCTTAGTGTTAAAAACCAGTCAATAGGAAGCAGCTCTAATAGAAATCCTACCCGCCTTGAATCGTAATCACTTGTTGGATATGCCGCAGCAGTTTTGTTCTCTTTACTTAGGACAAAATAATTTAATATCCTTGTAAACTGTCAGGGGCAAAAAAAAAATCAAGCTTCAAATGACAAAATATTATAATTAAAAATGTGGGCGATATGGGATTTGAGTGCTGAGATAATACGCCTGGTCTCTTTAATGTGCAAAGCCATTCTTCCACTGGGATTTTATTGGGAGGGGGAGCTTATATTTAAAACAGCCCCATTGATTCTGAAGTCCCTCTAAAATACGGAGTTCAAGAGTCAGTTTTAAAAGCTCTTGACAGGATTAGGATTGGAGAGAGGAGAAGCAAAGGACCCAGAAAAAACCCCAAAAAATCCATTTAGTCGAGCTAAAACAAACGCTCATCGTGACTTGTGCACAGCTGTAGGCACACACACTGACAGACAGTGAATCCCAATCAATATAGCGTGGGGGGGGGGTAGGTGCAAAAAAGTGCTCACGGTGGGGGTATATTTAAGGAAAAGTGGAATACTCTGGATGCGGGCTAGAAAATGAGATTCAAGAAGAGATTAAGTGACTTTGAAGGAGGTACTGCGAAGATGCTTCAATTACCTACATGTGTGATCTGCCCACATCTGACGACGGGGTCTGAGATGAACATATGCATGAAGGACCAAATAGAGCGGAGTAATGGAAATGCCATTGGTGTGGCAAATAGGGACAGTGACATGAATGGGATTGAGAATTTTAAACATGTTGAATGGAATGCATACATTTGGGTTTATGGACAATATAAAGGTAAATGTAACTTGTAAATTTAACAAATAGATTAGAGATGGGCCATATGGTAAAAATGTAATATCACTATTTTATTAAGCCAAGATCATGAATTTGACATGATCACGATTTTAGTTCACGTTTTGTCTTTATAAAACCTTTTATACATTCAATAAACATCCTATTCAGTGTTCATCATAATACATAATAATACCATTTTCCATTTTTATTATTATGAACACAGGCATTGTTATAGTACGTCTGCCCCGTACTGTCAAATATACCTGACCTCCCAAATTCAATTCAAAATGGCCGACTTCCTGTTTGTTGTAGGGTGGGGTCATAATAATATTTTATGTTGGGTACACTGTGGAGAATCACTGTACCAA
>JAVQKC010182593.1:0-26939 GCA_036025475.1 Philypnodon macrostomus
GGACGGACAGACAGACGGACGGATGGACGGACAGATGGACTGACAGACAGACAGACGGACAGATGGACAGATGGACAGACTGACGGACAGACAGACTGATGGACGGACAGACGGACAGACGGACAGACGGACTGACGGACAGACGGACGGACGGACGGACAGACGGACAGACGGACTGACGGACTGACGGACTGACGGACTGACGGACAGACGGACTGACGGACTGACGGACTGACGGACTGACGGACTGACGGACTGACGGACAGACGGACAGACGGACTGACGGACTTAGGTAATAAATGGCTCCTGACACATAGACATACTGCAGAGTACTATATAAAATGTTTCTATCAGCTCAGACAAGATGCCACAATTTGAACATGAATATATCTTCATCAGAAAATGTACTTACTTTTCTGTATCATTCATTTTTTTATTGGCATTAACAACCGTGGCTTAGTTTATGGTTTATTCCAATAAAAAACACGCCACATCAATCTCTATTTTTAATCCACACCTGTGCTTTTAAATTGGCTGTGTACTTGTAATCTGGGCAGAAAAATAGCTGTGTTGAACAATCCTGGCAGCTTGTAAACACATTAGTGATACCAGGATCTGTACGGCTCACTTTGCTCGGCAGCTGTACACGAGTCATAATTATGGTACATAAGATGTGGCTGTCTGAGATGTGACAAAGTGCCAGACTCATCAAGACGAAAGAGAAAAGAGTGTCCCTAAAGGCCATGTAGTTATCTGCTGCCACTAGACCAGCCTGTTCCTATAGCAAAGACACTTGGCAGAATAGAGAGAGGAACCTCAGTCTAGTTCAACACATCAGACTTTTAACAAGTTCCTCTGCTGCTTTCCACTCAAGGACTGTCACAAGAAAAGATACTAACATGAATTTAGATACAATGTTTTATTATCTAGATTTACTGCATTATGCACTGGTGAAGTATGAGGGATCAATAACCACTTAATTTTCAGAGCAAATTCTTCTACATTAACAAACACCTCTGAGATGTAATGGCTGATTATTAAACAATCTAATCAATGTAAAAGAAATATTGAATATGGTTAATTCAGTACCTATAAAAGGGTTGTACTTGGTCGGCTATTCTAAAGTGTACCCTTAATGCTAACATACAACTTTGAAACATTATTGACACCCACCATAAAGTCTATATTATTCAACCTCCTCCAGTTAATAGCAGTTTTCTTCTGAACCTTTGTGTGTTTACATAGACCGCTATACATGCTACTTTAAACAACCATCAGTAAAAGAAAATTAGATTTTTTTTTATTTTTTTTTACCATGGCATCAAATTTTTTTTCCCTGGATATCTGAATCAAGTTTGAAATTCCTCAAGTATTGTACCAACCCTGTACTCTGGCAACAGCCTGAATAATCAGTGTGTTTTGATGCATAGAGACTGACAGAGAGGAAGCGTTTGCAGACATTTTGCCATGAATATTAAACAGCACATGAAGAACTTTGTCTTTTCACCAATGATGAGGTTGTGTTTGATGGGTTGAAGTATGTGTGCCCTTGTGATTGAGATGTCTGCAGTCATTCCTTCAGTTTCATTTGGACTTTTTTCATCACTGTTTAAAATGATCAGAAAAAGCTGGAGAAGGAAAGATTAATGTAACATGATTATGCTAATCTCATTACTACAAGCATGTTTTTCCTTTTATTTCCAGCGAGTCTGAGCTCAGTTATAGCTTGAGAGTGCTGAAAAACAGGATAAAGAAAAATATATCCCATAATAAAACTGAAAATGGTTTCTTTAAAATGATGAAAATAGAAAAAAACCTTATATAAAATGTTTTTATCTGAAAATCTCTAAATTAATCAATACGGCTTGTCCTTGGGAGAGACGCTTTGGTGCTTCTGTATAAACAATATGAGCGAAATGCAAACACCCAGGGACCACACAGCCGTCGGACAGTTTGGAGGGAGACGTGTGCTGAATGTAATAAGAGATTATTATATTTTGGTGTTTGATCATAAACTGAAAGAAAAAACAAACATAGAAAAAGAAAAGGTCTTGAATGTTCTCCCCGTGTTACCGTCAGTTCTCTCCTGATTCTCTGGCCTCCTCCCACAGCCCAAAATAGTTACCTGTGATTACCACATTTAATCCTGCAGCAGTGTGTAGGCATGTGTATAATAGAAATGTACCATTGTCCCTTGTTCATTTCTAAAGGAATGAATGCTGATAAAAATGACTGAAAATGGGACTTTATTCCACATAGTATTAGGCAGTAAGGCGCTTGCTCCAAATTTAATAGACTTTTCTTATCTTTTTTTATTAAAGGTCTAATACTTTGTACGCCTGTGGACAATAAGATCTGTTTCCACTGTCAAAGAAGTAATATACACATTATTTTTTTCTGACAACTTATTTTGTGCCTTAACACAAGCATTAAATAATGTTTACTGAGGTGTAAGGAATAAAGAAATCTCATAAATCAGCCTTTAGATAATTTTAGCAGTGGTCTCTCAAGGGAGTCCCCGTTTTGCAGCATCCCGAGGTATAATAATTGATTGCTTTTTTTAAAATAAATGCTATAAACGAGTTTTTCCTCTGTTTCATGATGGATTTTCACTTCATCTTCGGAGCGTAGCTTACACACATTATCACGATTCCTTGTCTTACTCGGCTGACCTCCGAGCAGTGTTCCCGAGAGCGCAGATAAATTGCTGCAGTTAGTGAGTTGGCTGCTGCTTGAATGCAAACCGTGTGCATTACCTTTGATGTGTCAAGGAGTCAATGGGGCGCACCTATTGACTCTGTTAGTCAAAGGTAAAACTTGTGTTATCTTACAGCTCTAGTAACCCACTCATTCTTGTCAGCCATTGAGCTGATTCAATTACCTGGACATTGTTGCTGATATGTTGAAAAGCCACAGGCAGAAGAATTAAATTGCAGCTTCAAGACTCTCTTCTCCCTTGGGCTCCTGTGATTGTCATCATAAGCAGGACTTAACCTAGGCTACCACTTTTCCACCTAAGCCCCAGAGTAAAAAGCACTACCCTCTTCAATTTTTCCCTGTCTCCTGAGAGCTGCCAGTGGTTGCCCTCTGTGGACAGCTGTTCATTTTATTTTCACATCCTTGCCAGCTGCCTTCAACTTAAAGGAAGTTACTTTGTCCTTTACTTTGTGTCAAGTGGCAGCAGCTTGACATCTGATTGGTGTTCACCTGGGGAGAGAGGCTAGTGTGTGACTGATGATCAATGCTGAATTTGTGCCCTGACAGGTGCGGTGATGGAAGTGCCAGACGATGACCCACTGCTGTCTGAGACGGGCTGGGGAGGGCAGGACGATGAAGAGGAAGGTGAGGATGAAGGACAAGACGAGGTTGCTCACATGGGAGGCCAGAGCAGATTTTCGGGGGACACTGAAGTGTGTGGACTGTGGAAAGCTGTGGCGTGGTTGTACACTACGCCCTCAGTCAGTGCGCTTCTCATAGGCTTGGTGATACTTCTGCCCTGCACCTTGTTTGCCTACATGCTCCTCTACTGCCCTCCACTGGACATCGACCTGTCCTACAGTGCCTTTGAAGTTCACAGCCACTTCTCTGCTGAGCGTTTTGATGCCCTCACCGTCGCTGTCAAAACCCAGCTGGGCTCTTGGGATAGGCGCAGGCGAGACTTAGATGAGTCTGCGGCCCTGAGGGAGCTGCTGCTACAGACATTAGTAAGACAGGGAGCGCTCAGTGGGACACACAATAACAGTAATGGCTCTACACAGTTCCCAGTTCACCTTTTAGGAGAATATCGAGATGTTGTTTCAGAAAAGCACATTGTGGAGGATAATTCAACTTTAATTAGAAAAGCTAGATTTGCTCCCAATTACTACATGCAGAGTCAAGCCCTTTGGAGGATAGAGCTGGTGTTTGTAGCCCAGGGAAACGGAGACCGCAACATCTTCACTCCAGAAAGACTAGAGACCATTCACAGAGTAGAACGTCAACTAATGCAGCACCCGCAGTTTCACCAGTTTTGTTGGAAGCCTCTAGAAGTGCTCAGAGACTTGCCACTGGGGCCATCTTATTGTTCCCCACCCAGCTCACTGCTATCCTACCTCTATCCTAGTGAGAAGGGGGGTAAGATCTACTATGATGGCATGGGACCAGATCTGGCAGACATTCAAGGTGAGAGCAAGCTGTATTAGAAAGTGCTGCACAAACAACTTTTAAGTATTTCTCTTACAGCTTTTGCCTTTACACAGGTTCTCTGAGTCTGGCCATCACACACCCACAGTTTTATTGGTATGTGGATGAGAGCCTGTCGCCGGAGCATCTGTCCTCCTCTCTGCTGCGTAGTGAGATACACTTCGGAGCGCCTCTTCCGTCCTTCTTCTCCCTTCAGGACCGGACTGACGAGCAGAGGAAGCGATTTAAAGACTTTGTGGTGCAGTATGGGGATATTCTGGCCAAACAGTCCACCAGGTCCAGTATAAAATAGAATTGCCTTTATTTGCAAGCTCCACTTGACTCATGTGAATGCCTTGTCTTAGCCAGGTGAAGGTGTTGTATGGGGGAACAGAGCTGTTCGACAATGAGGTCAGACACACGTTTCACAATGACATGATGCTGGCTGTCATCAGTGGAGTCTGCATCACAGTGCTGGTCTATGTCCTCACATCCTTTTCTGGTAAAGTATCACATTATAACAATTGTTAAAAGGACATCCGTGTTTAAAACTTTAAAGTACATTGAGGTAAATGATTGTCTGTTAGTCGAAATTGCCAATGTCCAGTGTGTACCCCCTAAGGCCCATAGACACTAGGCACCCGTGAATGAAGATTGAATTATCACATTTTTTGTATACATTTCCTTTTATGACACTGTCGTTGAAATTGTTGTGTTTCCTTCTAGTCTTTCTGACATTTTTTGGCCTGGTCAGCATTGGAGTGAGTTGCCTCATGGCTCTGTTTCTCTACCATGTGGTCTTTGGCATCAGATACCTGGGTATTCTCAATGGAGTGGCAGCTTTTGTAATCATTGGCATAGGTAAGCAAGACAGAAAACGGCTTCTTTCTTTATGTAGCCATTATCTTTCACTAATGTTATTATTTTCCTGCTTTAGGGGTAGATGACGTGTTTGTCTTCATCAACACCTTCAGACAAGCGGCTCACCTGCTCCAGCCTCAGCAGCAGATGATCTACACCATTAAAACAGCCGGACGAGCCACTTTCCTGACCTCTTTCACCACTGCAGCTGCCTATGCCGCCAACACCTTCTCTCAGGTAATAATAGGCTCTGCACACTAGCTATTGGAATGACATGCTTGAGCAGAAGTGTCTCTGTCAGCACGCAGACATTTTTCTCAAGATAAGCACAAATTGAATGTTTGGAGGTGCTTTTTATGGCTATGCTTTTCTTTACTGACATCCAGATACCAGCCGTGCATGACTTCGGCCTATTCATGGCTCTCATTGTGAGTTGCTGCTGGCTGTGGGTGTCTACTTTGATGCCGGCGGCCCTGTGCATTTGGAGCCGGTGTGTTGAACCTCGCCGATTCACCTGTTTGAACTGGTGAGGCAATACACGGTATACGGTACAATGCCTGAGAGATGTATCTGTCCAACTGTCTTTCTCTCTAAACTATCTCCGTTCTCTTGAAGTTGGAAGCTATTTTCTGGCCTGTCAGCGAGCCACGGCCCTTTGTCAGATGAGGATGATGATGTGGCACTTCTGTCAGTGGAGATGGAGCCAGGTGAGATTATTATCAGGCCAGGATGGGGTGAGTGATAGGGGCTGAAAAGGGAGCAGGAGGCCAGCTTAAATCACTAAAACTCTTTGTCTTTGTCTTAGATCCCTGTGACACAGACACCGACACAGCCATTCTGTCCCTATCATTGGAGACAGCAGAGTCCGCCCCAGGGCAGCAGCACGAGGGCATGGTGAGCAGAAATCTACAGCGGGCCCTCAAGAACTTAGTGGCAGAGCCGGTGGTGGAACATCGGAAAGCTGTTTTGGGTGAGATTGATTTATTTGTTAACACTGAGTCAGTTTAATGATGATTAAGTACTACACTCACTGACCACTTTATAGCTTGAGTTGCTTTAAGCTGGCTATCATCTCAAACGATCTCCTCTGATCTCTGGTACCACAGACTATTTTAGATATAAAATATTTAACATTTTAACAAGGGAAACACATTGAATGGTGTAATAAAAAGATTGCATTTAAATTGTCTGTGTTAGAGGAAAATATGATAAGTGCTCTTGACAAATGTAATCTCTGTGAGTCCTGAGGGTTTTCACTTTGTCAGGAACAGCCTGCACCTCTCCTCCTCTCTTCACACACACCCTTCTGAAGCACTGTGATGGATCTGTCCTTACTTGCTCCTGCTCCTACTCTGCCCCATCTCATCCTCAGTCTCCCTTATCTCGCCCTTGCTATTTGCAGCCGGTTTATCAATGTCTTCCTGTTTTTTTTTTTTTTTTACCCAGGAGTGTTTATTCTGGTTTTGCTCTTGTCTGCGGGATGCTGCTGTCTGCTCAGGCCGGCCACTCACGCCCCTCAGCTGTTTCGCCAGGACACTAACCTCCAAACTCTGCTGGCTTTGAGGAGCAATCTGAGCGGCCAAGGCATCTCCTGTCCCATGTGCTCAGGTTAGTAAGGCATTTCCATTAGGATACTTTTATTTGCACACACAAAAAAAGATTCAACTGTATTTCAACGGAACTCTCTAGAACTCTCAACAACAACAATGTATAATGCAGGTGTATTTATGGAAAAACCCCACCCCCTAAACATCCACACCTCTTCGTCAGCGCCATGGTTCTCTACATATCAGCAGACCTCAGGCATGACTACCTCCAGTGTACCTAGAAGCTCATCTAAACCAAACTCAAGTCAAACAGGTAAAACATATACTGAATCTATAATGTATGTATTTTTAATAGATTCTGCTTGTTCTTTGGGTTTTACTGTGGGTTCTCTCCTGGTAGTCTGGCTTTCTTTTACCGTCTAAAGATATGCATGTTTCAGGAGAATTGGTGACTCGAAATTGTCCCCAGTGAATAAATGTGAAAGTAAATGGTTGTCTCTGTGTCAGCCCTGCAAATAGCTGGCTACAGTTCAGCTTCTACCAAACTTAAGGCCCGTGGTTGCTGTGATAGGCTTTAGTCACATTTAAATTTGTAATCATTTTGTAATCATTTTGTAAAATTCCACTTCCTAGGCTCTTTGCTGACAGTGTACATATCAAAGCTGGAACTCGGAGCCTCTACAACCCTCTACCGGTTTTCCCTTAATACCAGTGCACCCTCCCCATGGAGCTCAGAACATGAAGAGCTCTCATCGTTTCTGGCAAGAATGATTTAGTCACAGATCTTTAATAAAATGTGCTCTCTATTAAATCCCTGCATAACTTTTTATTTGAAACAGGCTTATAATCTGCCTTATCTTAACTACACCACCCGCCTGACCGTGTGTGTCTCCAGTGCGTACCATCCTTACCCCAGCTGGATGATCACTTCTGCCTCTTGTGACCCACGACACAGTTGGATACGTGACTTTGTATTTTATGTGGCATCTTCTCAGCAGCAGCACAGCAGGTAAACAATAACACAACAAAACCAGATAGACTTACGCTGGCTTGAACACATATAAAACATATATTTTCCTTTAGGAGGCTGTACTTTGCCCAGCGCAGACTGAGGCCTCACCCCAGTAGAGTGTGTGTGCACCCTCCTGGCTGCAACATCAGCTCTGGACCTGCTGGACCCACACAGGGAAGCTTTTACGCTCCTCTTCCAAAAGGTAAGTAACGTTTTCTGATTTAACCTATCAAACAAATATAGGGTGGGCTAAATATAAACCATATTATATATCTTATATCTTTTCTCATATTTACAGATCCTTTATCTGCTAAAGTCAACCCGTCCAAAACATCTGGATTTAACCCGTGCAGTGGAGGTGCATGCGGCCGGCCTTCAGTGCGCCCTCTAGTTGACACCGGGGCAATGGTTTTTGTGGTGTTTGGTATTCTGGGAATCAACCGCACTCATCTCAGAGACAACCATGTGATTGGAGATCTGGTGAGTTTTACCTGCACAAAAATATCAAAGTGTTTTCAGAGTTCTGATTTCATGACAGGTTTGTTTTTTTGATTCGCTCCAAAGGGCAGCATCATATTGGATCCAGAGTTTGATATTTTCCAAGAAATGGGACATCTTTGCAAAATCTGTAAAGACATTAGTGCAAACAAACAGCTTGTGAAGCCAGGGGGGGCACAATGTCTTCCTTCAGGTCAGAAATTATTACATCAAGTAGAAAATTGTTCAATTCGATTAGTATGTAAAATAATACACTCACTGGCCTTCATCAGGGAGACCTTGTTGCTTATAAATTGGCACCAGATGTGGTCCTTGAGCTATGTTTCTCTTTCTATTATCCAACAAACCAGTGTCAAACCTTTCAAATAAACTATTCTGTGTAAACCATGTACATTGTTGTATACGGAAATCCCAGCAGACATGTTCAAGAGCAGAGAAATAAGTCTACCTAATAAAATGGCCATTGAGTGTAAACCAAAAACTATCAACTATTGAGACTAAATGTAATATCTACATTTAGGTAACAAACTGTCCTCCATCTTGCCTCTCCTTCACCCTGAGTGCCACTCCCTGCCTGAGCCTAACCTCCTCCCTGGGCAGCTCTCCCATGGAGCAGTGGGGATGCATGGGGGCAAGGTTCGCTGGTTGTCCATGGCTTTTGAGTCTGTAAGTTCCTCATTACCTGCTTCAAAGAGCGCAGCATTTGAGTTACATTCAGTCATGCAGTAACCCTAAGTCTCTTTTTGTTCATTTCCAAGACCACGTACAAGGGGAAATCCTCCTTTCAGACCTATTCAGACTTCCTCTTGTGGGAAAATTTTATACAAGAACAACTTGCATCTTTGCCACACTCGTCTGCTCTGCAAAAGGGTTTCCAGACCTGCGAGCACTGGAAACAGATCTTTATGGAAATTATAGGTGGGTCATTGTTGACTATATATAGGTTTTCTGTATGTAATATTTTCCTACGCTCTTGGCTTTCCACAGCAAATCATCCACATATGCAGTGATTTGCATATGAATTTAGGAGTTATCCAGGCTTAGGGCTGACAAAAAAAGTTTCTGTTTGTAATATACTCAAATCAGCAACAGGTTGTTTGTAAACTTCATTGTCACGAAAACAACATTGCAGAGAATCTATTAAACTAGTAAACTACCTCCTTTCATTGACATCAGTCACAGCACAGAAAGAACACAGCAAACTCTATAAAAGGATTTTTTTAAGTTCACTTTTCATGTTGTTTGTGGGTGAGGTTAATAAGCAGAAGTAAAGAAAAGGCATACTGACACTGTTTGTTTTTTGATCTTATTTGTAGGTGTGGAGAGTGCCCTCTGGAGTTTATTGTTGTCTTTGGCCATCTGTGTGGCAGCTGTGTCTGTATTCACTGCCCATACACTTCTTCTGCTGCCAGTTCTGGTCACTATTTTAGGTAGATATAAAATAATATGATTTATGTTGAGGAGTAAGTATATACATTTTATTGAAATGTATGCATTCATGATGGTGTTGTTAGGAGTGGTCTGTCTGGTGGTGGCAGTCATGTACTGGCTGGGCTGGGAGATGGGAGCTGTGGAGGCCATTTCTCTGTCCATCCTGGTGGGCTCCTCAGTGGATTACTGCCTGCACCTGGTAGAGGGATACCTGCTGGCTGGAGAGGGCCTGTCCGCTGACTGCACATTAGTAAGACAGCTTTCTGTTTACATTTAATTTTGTATGAATAAGGGTTTAATACGCTGTAAAACCAGGGGAGCTCATAGGCTGTGTGTGTTTTCTGCAGGAGCCTTTGATGAAGAGGCAGAGGCGCACAGTGGAGGCAGTGAACCATGTGGGCGTTGCTATTGTGTCCAGTGCAGTCACCACAGTGATCTCAACAATACCTCTCTTCTTCTGTGTCATTGTGCCTTTTGCCAAGTTTGGCCAGATCGTGGCCATTAACACAGCTGTGTCTATTTTCTTCACACTCACCGTGACTGTGGCCATGTTGGCATGTATGGCCCCTGCCAGTTTCACCCGACCGCCGGGAGCTGTGGTAAAGGCCAGCCTGGCTGTTACGGTGGCTACATTGTTGTTAGCAGCTCTGTGTTGGGTAGGACGACAGCTGGGAACGTTAGCCTGGCAAACTATCAGCACATAGCCCCAGTCACTGTCCTCTGATGTCATGTTGAGGAGTTCCTCTAAAAGCACCAAGTGCAAGCACTATCTTAATCTTCATTTTGTTGGAGAAATACAGTAGAGCAGTACAAATGTCCTGTGTAACAGCACAAAGATGTCAGATGTATCACAAATGCAGGTTTCACTCTGAAAGTATGCCTATTGATTGTATATTTTGATTGTGTATTCCAACTAAGGAAACAAATCTGCAGGTTATTTGTTAAACACTTCTGTATTAAAGACTACAGTATATGTCTCTGACCTTTCTGAGCGATGTTTTATTTGGTCTCCAGCCTCGTCGTGGAGTTCACAGATTAAGTAACTGTTTGGGAAACACAGACTGAGTCACTAGATTTCATCAGTGTAAATTATTGAGTTTGAAGAGCTGCTGACTGTACTATGACCTGCTGTTGTACACCTTGGTGAAGTGTTGAACTCTGACGTCTCTTATTTGTGTTATGAGTTCACTTTAGTCATTGCGATCTTGTGAAACAGTCCAATTTGTGTCTTTTTTGTTGTTCGCTGCTGTGTGGGTGTGAATCTTGAACCATGAAAGTAAAGCTAAGTATTCAGGTTAATGGTGTGCACCGTTTTCGTTACATGTTTTGTGATGTAAATGTTTATTGCTTTAACACGTTGTGAACTCAAATTCCTATGCTCACATTTTTGGAGATGTTCTTCAGGGTTGCAATTTTTGTATCAATTGATGGAGGCCTCTTGTCAGCTCCTCAGGTCCACCCTCTACTTGCCCTCCACCACACTTGTGTGCACTCACTGTAACCCACTCCTCTCTCGCAGGCTTTAAGAGTACCACTTGACAACCATCAACTCTGACTACACTATTGCTATGCTCTGCCCCACCATGAAGGTCTAGGCCATTTATCAAACACTGAAACACAATAATAGTTTGGAAGACAGGCTGACAAAATGGCTCCAGGAGAAATAAAGACTGTCATTTTTGTATTGTGAATTAACTTGTGAATGTCAAATAAAGCTGATGCAAGAGGCCTAGGGTAAATTTATTGTGTTATGCAAGAGTAGTAGACCTGTGTGTGTGTGTGTGCGTACGGTCACATAATTACTTCTCGGCATATCCGGGTGGATGTGATCAATTATTCAGGCTCAAATGTAACATTAAACGGCTGCAGATAAATGTTTAATGTTGGTCATTGTCCTACATAATAGACTGGCCCAACTGTGCATCTCAAGAAATAACAACCCAAAAAATGAACAAACTGCAATTGCAACGCTGGTATTTTGGATCAAATATACAGTATGGTTTTTGTGTTGCCATTGTTTTGACAGAATTAAGGTTACATTTGGGAAAAACTATGTGATGTTTCAATTCAGTTAATCCCCACGAGTCTTTTCAAACTGACTGATTCAGAGTTAATCATTTATCTGCTCGACTACAGACTATATGGCGTTCTCTCCTGCACCTTGCTGATCTTGCTGAGCACAGTCATTAGTTTGTGTTCTAACAAAAGGTGAATATTCTATCCAATTATATACATATTCACATCCTACTCCTGCAGTACATTTTTTCTATTATGAATGTATTTCTATAAAAAGCACCTCAGATGATAAAAGAGTAAGAATAGCCTGACCGAAACCATGTCGGTACCAATTTAGTCTCCAGCATTTGCGCTCGTCCTCCTACTCACATGTCCTGGGATGCCTCCAACTAAGGCCTGAACAAGGACTTCTTCAGTTTCAATACTTTTGGTTCTCGTGTTGACAATAAGATTTCCTGTCAGTGAATTCTGTTTACCCAGCATAGATATAAAACAGGCTACTGGAGGCGACATGAAAGATATATGAACGAGATAAGAAAGGAGCAGAGAAAATGGATCAGTGACCAACATAGTGTATTCAACATAGACCAATGGCTATACATTAAGAAGGCATTATAGGGCTAATTTCAACAGTACTTTTTCATCTGTACATCATTTATGTAACTATTTTAACAATAAATACCGAGGCTCATTTGGTTCTTGAGAAATACTTCATTGTACCAAGAAAAGGCATTTTCTCTGAAGAGAAATATTTTTTACATCAAAACTGTAAATCAACATTGAAACAAAAGTCATACCTATATTACCCCATGTAACAGGGCACATGTTCAAGTATGCCTGAGGAAATAAATGAAGCAATAAAAAAACAAATAAAGATAAAAATGCATTTTAAAATTAGTGAACATTGCATTTCACAAAAATTCATAAGCTCTTGATTTGGAACAATTCACTGTAAAGTGCTAACTAGTTCAAGCTGAGAAAAGCACGTTCCCTTTGAAAGATCACACACATTACTTTATACATGGAGGTACAGGAGAAGTCAGTCATGAGGCAGCAATTACCCACCAGAAGACATGGACCACATTTCATGTATTAGTCCTTTAATAAGATAATTGCGTCCTTATTCGTTATCCTCCAAATTGCTAACGGTAACAATGAGAATCTTGCCACTGGCTGCCAGGACAATGCCAAATAAAAATGCTGGTGTTGTCACTGTACAGTTTCCTCATTCCTTGTAATTACATGCAAATGACTGACATACAGTATAAAAATTCATCAAGTCAAGTCCTTCAATCCTCACATGGATAGGAATCCTTGGAACAAAGGGATGAGAGTGAGGAAAGGGTGTGGGACACTCCTGTGCCTCTGCTGAAGATGGTGGGCTGGCCCGACAAAAGCAGGGATCTGTCCGGCTGATGCCTGCCTACAGGTCCTGAGAATCCACTGGTAATGCTATGCCTCTCTTAAGGAGGCAAGCTTTAAAAAACAAACAAATATATCTTGAGGCGATTGGGCCAATACACTTTCCCCTGGTGCCTGCCTAATCAGACATTCACCCTTCCATCCCGACCATACAAAGGTTAAAAACAAGGTGAAGAATGGCTTTACTCCTCACAGTCTGTGGGGGGAGCTAGAGCCCCTAGGAGCTGAGGTGCGGTTGGTGGTCTTGCGGCTGTTTTGTCGTGTCTGATTCATCTTGGTGGCCGAAGGTTTCCGAGCAGCAGGCTGGCGCCTCCCTGGGGGGCCCCTCCGTTTGCCCCTTTGCCCCGCGCGGCCCCTTCTGGCCCCCGCTGGTCACTTACGAGAATGCAGTGTGTCCTGAAATTTGGTGCTAGTGTAGCGGACGTGAAATCCTTTCTTGTTGATTGTATCGTCAGAGCGGAACTTGATCACAATGGAGTCACCTGCCGAGTAGATCTCCTCTGGAGGCTGCACAAAGCACAAGACAGTAGCCTAGTTATTTACAGTGGTCACTTCATAGAACTTTGATGCACTCAGCTAAAACTAAGGCCTGGCTAAACGTTTGACAAGTGCGCGCGTGTGTGTGTAGGTGTGTGTGTGTAGGTGTGTGTGTGTGTGTGTGTGTGCGTGCGTGCTGAAAATGTTTCATTCATTTTATTATTCTACATTGCTCTATTAGTTTTGCTTACATGGAAAGGCATTTTTGAAAAACACAATATATAAAAGTACAGTATAATGTCCATGCCACCATTGCTGAGAGAAATCACACCATATTAGGATTTACCCTACTTTGGATGAAACTGTGTCAGTTTTTTATAAAGAAGACTCTTGATTGAGGAGCTGCCCCCTGGGGCTGTGAGGATGTTATGTCCCTTTAGTTCTGATGCATTGAAAGAGGCTGGAGGAAAAGGCCACAGTGTATTACTGAAGTGTGTAAATTAAATCAAGCTGTACAGTGACCCGAGAAAGGTCATTTCAAATCCCCACTGGCCTCATTGTTAAGATCCAGTCTGCAGATTTAACGATGGCTGATTAATTGTTAGTTCCAGCCCACTGCTGGAGAGTGCGATAGGCTATTGACGCACTGTGAGTGTTGGCTTGTGTGGACTTATGACTGTTCCACAGTAAAACGTGCTCACTCCAACAAAGTGACTAACAGAGGAGGCAGGACTGGCTTCTGAAGGCAGCCTTTTTATAGCAAGAGTAGCTGCTATAAAGCACATCTAAATTAACTGTGTAATAGCTCTTGATATAAATAATTCAAACAATAACTTGATATTGCTTAGACTTACCCCTGAGCCACAGTAACGCCCCAGTCGTGGCGATTTGGTGTCTGCTCCATCAAACAGCTCCATGTAGTCATAGCCACAGTCAGCTTCTTCCTCGATCTCAAAGGTTTGGAAGATAAGCTCTACACCGTATCCTTTCTCTGCAGAGATGACCCACTGACAGTCCGAGGCGCCAGGATAGTTGTTGTCCCCAAACTGAGCATGGGAGAACAGGTCCTTGGTCTTTACCTCAGCCTTTAGGCGACCTCCACACTCTGTAAAGACATAATAAGTAATTGACTGCCACCAACATAAGGTGGTTTTAATGTGTATTATCTTTTGGCTCAAAGTGTTAACGTTTTTGTTTCATTATCACGTTACCTGCAGTATGAGAGGCCTCAAATCCTTTCTTTTGCACAGAGTTATCAGAGAAGAAGCGAATAAACAGCTTGTTGCTGCTGGAGGTGATGGGGGGAGGCTTCTTGGTGCCACAGAAACGACCCAGGCTTGGAGCTTTTCCATCTCGTCCATCATAGATCTCAATGTGATCATAGGCACACTCCAGGTGAGCCTCCATGTCGATCTCATTAAAGGCCTGATAAAAAGCAGAGTTTAAACTATCAATACTGTGTACACAGTGTATGCTATCTGCTATAATGCTCTATATATATAATACACCAAGCAGTCAGTGTAAATATATATTCAGTCAGACAAACAATGATTTAAATAATACAAAGAACACAAGGCTCCATACGATTTTGATGCGGTGTCCTGGTGTGGTGGTAAGTGCCCAGGTGCAGGCCTTCTTGCTGGGGTACTTGTCGGGCCAATTGGGACTGGTGATGATGCCGCTTACACTGTTGACAGTGTGGTCACAGCCAGCTGAAGAGAAAAAAAACAAAACACAAAACTGTGTCAACACGGGCTAATATTTTTAAATAAAGCATGGCATTCAATTATAGCATAAATGTTATTCATTTTAAATACCTTCTTTGCAGTCATGTTTGTTCTCGTGCAGCACAAAACCACTGCGGCACTGACAGCTGTAGCTCCCGAAGGTGTTGACGCACTCATGCTGACAGCCACCGTTCTCCTTCGAACATTCATCTTTGTCTAAACACAAAACACACGTTTGTTTCTTTCACGTACGGTTTCTTTAATACATGTTGTACAATATGTGACACTCACCAGAAAAGAATTGAGCTTTGAAGCCCTTTTTAGACACTGTGTTGTCTGATTTGAACTCGATGCGCATGTTGTTGTACTGAGAGGTTATCGCTTCTGGCTTCTCTGCCCCACAGAACTTCCCATGTAGCCTGGAATCTGCTGAAAGCCCACTGCGAACCTCCACATAATCATATTTACAAACCTAAAAAAGAACACACAACATGTGAGGACAATTCAAAATTGTATCTACGGTATTTATTCTGTGTAAATGTAGGTTTTTATGTTAAAAGTGTGTGATGCACTGAAGAAAGAACACAGAACAAACCCACCCCGTTACGATTCAAAATAACCCCAGTGCTCACGTCATTGCCCTCAGTCTCGAAGACATCAAAGAGCAGAGTGATGCGGTACTGTGTGGGGGCCACCAGCTGCCAAATACAGTTCTTGTTAGGGGGATACTCTCTGGGCCACCCTGGGCTGGTGATCGAGCCGTTCAACTTGGTGATAAAGCCTCCACAGGCAGCTTTCAAAAACAAACAGCAAACAAATAAACAGTTAGATTTGCTGACGTGGCACATGTATTAATATAGTCAGGGTTTTGGACATGAGTAGCGTTTCTGTATCCAGCATTAATCAGATTAGAGCCTGCTCTGCTCGTGAGTTCACACGTTTTGAATCTGTTACGTAACAACAAACAAGTCCACTTTCTGCCAATTTTAAAGTAAACAGAATGTGAAATGGCAATAATACATGACCCACTATGAATTATTCAGATGGACTATACAAATGTAAATCTATATTTAATGACAATGTGACTGCTATTAGGTTGTTTAAAAAATACATGATATTGTCATATCAGTTATTTTGTAGTAGCAGCCAACATCCTCTAGAGGCAGACATGGTCAACCATGTACACAGTAATTTGGTCTCAAACAACATACAATTTGGGATAAAAATAGCTTTGCATTGTTGTGACTCAAATCCTTAAAGGATAGTGGCTGAGGAGCTTGAACACTAATGTGGGCATGTACTGAGACTTGCTGAGATGACTGTATTTATTGTATTTGGTGCAATTGCTTGATTGTGGAAATGACATGGTGAGTAGGGTGAGTGCCTTTTTTCCCTGTACTTACCCTCACAGCTGCGCTTGTCAGAAGCCAGCTCATAACCCGGGTCACAGGCACACTTGTAGCTGCCTAGCGTGTTTACACAACGTTGCTCACAGCGACCGTTGTCCGGCTTGGAGCACTCATCCATCTCTGAAAACACAAAGATATGTTAGGACCCTTTTCACTGGCCCCTTGGCATGATGCTTTACAAGCGATACCCCACAAAACAACAGTACAACAGGCAGCCAAACAACAGTATATCTGAACCTCTGACCTTTAAAAAAGTTTGCAGCAAATCCAGCCTTGTTCACAGAACCATCAGAAACAAACTTCATCCACAGCTGGTTAGAGCTACTCTTAATGTCGTCGGGTTTATCATAGCCACAGAAGCGCCCCAACAAAGCACTGTTTTCTGAGTTTCCATCACGCACCTCCAAGTAGTCATAGGCACAGCTGTCATGTCTCTCAATCTAAAAGAAACAGTACCGGTATGTTATAATCACAATCAAAAAACGTATATATTACTACCATTTATAAACAGAATTGCTGCTTCTAAATGCCACAAAAAAGGTAATTTAACAAAAATATTGCATTACAAAACCATTGACAATTGGTTTTGGGGGAATAGATTCAATGCCTTAACTACCAAGTGTTGGGGTAAAACTGATTTAAGCACACACATCTTACCTCAAAGGACTGGAAAGTAAGGCCTACATGGTACCCCTGGGCTACAGTGATCTTCCACACACACACTTTATTGGGCCTGTAGTCATCAGGGTAGTTAGGAGACTGGATCTGGCCATTGTCCTTCTTCACCTCCCCACCACAGATGGCTGCAAGCAATAGCACAAAAACAATATAAACAAAAGTTGAGCATTATCATTAGCACATGGCTCCCTAGAAAACATGTGCACTCACTGTTCTCATTTACGCAATACGGATTAGCAGAAATGTCTCCACCATGCACTCCCACACACACACACACACACACACACACGACACCACATCATCCTTTTGGAAACAATGGATCTGTGAACACTGGCCAAAGTCTGATTAATAGTGTAAAAAGCCTGACACATCAGTAGTGAAGGAGCCAAAAACGGTGGATATTTCATGCACATTGTTATAAGTCATCATGCTTGTATAGTGTTGAGGTTAGAAATAGGTGCTTACCCTCATAAACAGCAGAGAAGCCCTTTCCCACCCAGTTACTGCTGCTGCGAAACTCAATCCACAGACGACTGTCGGTGGAGATGATTGGCTCAGGCAGTTTGTCACCACAGAAACGACCTGGACACATAGATTTGGTCATCGCAAATGCACATTACCGTAATACCTGTTGGTTTGCAGTAGTTTCCTATAACAGATACCCGGCCTAATCTATTCACTGTGGTATATGCTGTGTGATAATGCCATAGATAGCTCATCATATTTCAGTTACCTTTGAGTGGGGCTTTTCTCCAGTATCCATCCCTGATCTCCACATGGTCGTACCAGCACAAGTGGCTCCTGTACAAATCCATGGATGTGAAGTTCAAAATGATCTTAAAAACAAAGAATACGTAATTATAGATCATACCTATATGTATCAAATTCAGTAGTAAAAACAGACACCAGCTCTACTGGTATAAACAGTTATACAGGTCTGGCGTTTTCCATATGCTCATACCTTTTCCCCTGGCGTGACTGATATTCTCCAGATGCAGTGCATGTAGGCTGAGTATCCATTGGGGAAACCTGGAGAGGAGAAATTACCATTGCTGTCCTGCAGACTGTCCCCGCATCCTGGCCAAAGAATCAAAAAGAAAAACAATTGTGTGCGCATAAGACATGAGTGAAAATATTTGAATGCATCCAACATACCTACAGACTTCCTTATAAAGAGCTATAAGCATTAACAGATTTAAGTGAACCCTCGCAGCAGAGACAGATTCTTGATTTGGACATTATGACACTGAACGTGAAGTAAAGTGCAGCTCTTTTAAGTTCAAAGGCACATCTGTAGATAATATTAACCCCCACCTCCTCACGACTCCAGATGATGGTCACACAAAGGAATCAAGTGAGACACTTTCTCAGAGCATCCTCTGAAAATAAACCTGCCACACTATAAATAACCAAGGCCTCTGGAGGATCTGATGCATTATGTACACGCTGGCAGAGAAAAAACAACCTCTATTTGACTGAATAATCTAGACACAAAACAAGGCCTTATGGGTGATTTGTGGGGCTTTATGCCCAGTAGGGACACCAATGTGGAATAAAGATGCAGCAGATAGACTTGTCCAAACAGAGAAGTGTTTGTATATAATCACTAATACATCTGTGTTAGCATTACCTTGAGGCTGGACTAAAGAAAACATTTTCTCTGAGTGTTTACATTCATTGCCTCCCCTGAGGCCTGTGTATAAGCTATAAAACTAGAAGCCCTGAGCTAAGAGTTGTATGTAATAATGCTTGGCAAAGGGCTGCCCATACTACCCCATTAACAAGCTTTCAGGCACGCACCGGGAATAACAAACACTCACAAGAATGTTGCTTGAACAGGAGATCCACAGCTCTTTAAATGTTTTTTTATTCAATTACACGTGGCAAAACTCACTACTTCAACCCCCCCCGAGTGCCACATCATCCACTCTGCAGCTCTCTCTTCATGGTCTGAGGTTCTGTAGGGAGCCTCTGCACAAGTTCCTCTGTATTACTAATATTTTCACCTTCGGTTTCCACTATAGCCACACTGGTTGGTCACTGGGTTACATCAGTGAATCTTAACCAACCCAGTCTTAGCTGGAATCTTAGCTCCCAGCTCCAGACATACAATTAAATGTCTGACATCAGATCTATCCAACAGAGAGAAGGCCTGCACATCTGTTAAGGTTATACACTCGTGTTTATTTCAACAGCATTAGACCCACTGTCTCTTCACTGAAAGCATAAACAGAGCAAGTGCTTCTTAAAAGTGTGAGCCTGCTGCATAGCTGTTTACATTTGAATTGGAATAATGTGTACTCAAACATTAAGTGCAGCTGTTGATTGAGAAAGAATGATGACAAATTTCCGGTCCTTTGATAGCGTTTACAATCATCACAGTTTGACGCTCTAGCCAAGGCACGTTACATCAATTGAAGATGCTTGACTATTTCCAGTGAGCTGCGTCTCAGGATGACACAAGCAGCATGTGAGTCTGGATCTTACTGTTATGTTTTGTGTGCACTCAAGCAAAAATAAGACCGGAGACAGGGTTTGTAATTTTTTGTTCTTACTGGAGCATTTGTAGAGTTTGCGAGCCTGTGCGATATCCCCTTTGCTCAGTCTGGTTCTCTGGCCAATGGGCGGTCGTACTCCATTCACATCGTATCGAGGAAGGATGGTGTCCAGGAAGATGCCCCTGTGAGTCAGCAAACAAATATTTAGGATAAGTATTAAAGTTAAACAAAACACAAAGATGAAACTAGAAAGCACCCTGAGAGCGCAGACCTCTGTCAGGGCAGCTCATTTCTCATTTACACTAAAACTAAATAGAACTTTCTGTGGGACTGGACCCCTCCATTAATGACCTCAATTGAAAATCATCCAGATCATCTTTATACGATAAGGGGTTAAGTAATTTCATCTGACACAGCACATTGTCTCAAATAATGTTATACTTGTGAATGATTCAGAGTTTGCTGGCCCTATGGGGGCCTCTGTTGGCCGTGTGTTGTATTGGTATTGCATGCAGTTCCAGACAATGATCCGGATCACTCCCAAAATGAAATCGATTGTCCCTTGTGTCATTCTTTAAAAAAATCATCCAAATCTGTTCGGTAGTTTTTGCATAAAATTGCTAACAGACAGACAGACAGACATTTACATAAACATTACCTCCATGAAAATGTAAATTATTGAGGGGTAGTCAATAAAAGGCCAAACTGTTTTATTGGAGGTAATAAATGAGGTGGACGGATATAAAAAGGTTAGTTAGGGTAAACACTAAGCATATTAAGAAGGATTAAAATATTTACAAAGACTGAGTCTGAATGTGCAAAAATACATGTATATCAAAACATGGGCCACAAAAGGTTTGTGCAAAACATATTTCTGTCCATGATTGAAGATATTCACCAAAAACTGGAAAAAACGTAGACCTTTCTAGAGAAATCTGAATAAACCTGAATAGCATCTCAGTCTTTATACACATAAAACATTTTAACACTTAACAAACACAGATAATTAGTATCAACTGTAAATAATCTCTATGAAACTAATTTTGTGTTCAGGAGCTGATTTTATTGATAGTGTACACATGTTAATATCGTTTCTTAACAGGTGTAAAGATTTACACTGGCTAACTCTGCTTTAACTTTGGTTGAGGTCATATTTGCTCACTGAGGTCAGGAGGTATACGAGATACGTCTGTCACACAGATGGACTTCTGGTCAGGTCATTTTAGTCATTCTACAAAAGTATCGACCAGAGTAATGTTGTGGTAAAGCAGAAGTATATTTCTGTGTCATTTAAAAATATCAAATGATTAATATCACGCACATTTAAGTCAGAGGAAGCCGAGGCGTGGGTCTAAAATAGCAGCAGAGGACTGTTGGTCCAGAGACATTTCACATCACTGTCTCACTTGACACTTTACTTTATCATCGTCATTTTTCTCTAAGTATTGGTGAGCAATGGCTGCCTGGCCGTTCCATGGTGACATGCCTATCAACGCCAGGCATGTGCAAGCAGCCTGAGCTAACAGTTTGTGCCTCCTCCTCTGTGGGCTTCCAGGAGCCCGTATGCTGGCTGTCGGTGAAATACGCCACTCCAGCCGGTGTCAGCGAACACAAAGGCCACACTGGCAGGTCTCTATTTGAGTTGGACCAAGGCCAAGCACCGGTCCTGAAAAAAAATCTCTGGGGCAAAGGAAGGGGGCAGGCGGAGCTGAAGGTCGGCTAACACACCCCAGACAAAAAGCACTGGCATTGGATCTGCTCGTCCCCAAGAGACAGAGCAAAACATGAAGACAAGCCATGAAATCTTCTGGGCACCCCTCACTGCAAAGGCCCTGGCTTCCCACGGTGATTTACTGTACAGCACTGGGCAAATAAAGGGGCAACAAAATACACTGGCACAGGTACACCAGCCAATCTGTGCTGCAGAGAGAGGGCCCAGTGACTTGTGAAAAGCTAACAGGAGCTCCTTGTCTGCTAATACTGCTCTGTGAAACATTCCCCACAAGCAGCCTGCACCTCCTTGTGTCCAGAGAGACGTTCTGATCACTTCTTTCACAAAATCAAGATGGCAACAGAATCAGTCGTCAGGCAGAAAAGAAAGGATTAGCCACATCAACACGGTTAGGGCTGGACTGGGCCTTTGTTCATTTGAATAACGACACAGAGGTTATAGCTGTAAACAAAACACTGACAGATAAATAAATGGGTACAAACTGTCCATGAATACACTGATATTTTGTATTTAAAAAAGCATAAGCGGACATTGTCAGTAAAATTAAAGCATTTAACCACCACTATATTAAAAAAAAAACGTTGTAATTCTTATCACTGGGGTTGACTTGTCTTTTTGGAGGTAGTGTGACCTACAGTTTGGGTACACAAGACTAAACAGACAGTCCTGTACTTTGGCCTAGACTCACCACAGCTTCTGTTTAGACTCGCTCTCTCTGCTTCCCAGATTTGGTTTGCCACTAATGCCACTAACCCAAAAATGAAAAGGAAATGTTGAAGAGATAAAACATATATATACAAATACACGTGTGTGTGTGTGTGTGTATATATATATATATATAAATAAGCACAAGACACAAGTATAAGAGTGTATTGAACATGCAGTATGCTTTGGAAACTAGAACACTAGAAGTATTTTCATGAAGTGATTGCAGCTGTCCTGAAGGTTCCAACATTTTGTTTATGTTTTAGAGACAAAACATAGGTTTGAGACGCAGAACTGAGGTCACATCCTGCACATCGGATCAGGGTGTAAGAACAATATTTACACAAGTTTGGTCGGGCAAGTGTCGAAATACATTATATTTATGTTAAGTCAACATGTGATGTCAAAAACCACTCTGCACTGAGTGTTGTGAAGTTTGTGTTTGCCAAGATGACTAAGAAAGTGAATTTGAGTCAGCTCACCTCAAAAGGTTAATTCTGACATAATAATCAATCACTCCACTGGTTAAAAAAACAAGACAAAAATAAAATAATGGCTCGCCATCAAATAATATAATAATAAATATATATATTCTCAAATTCAAGAAATATGCTTTTTCATTAAGTCACTCAGTGTCTGTCTAACTGTGGTACACGAATCAGTAAAACATCTGTACGGACTTCCTGTAACAGCAGGCAGATGTTACAGGAAGTGTGTGTCACACTTTTGATGAGATCAGCTGGAAACATAAGTGTGACACATTCAGTTCAAGTTATAGAAAGGGCACTACAGCCTTGATTCTTTTACATTTGTCACCCATTGCTGAGAAAAGGCTCATCTTCATAAACAAGAGAATTGCATAAGACAATTCTCCTGACATCCTTTTGCATCTGTTGGTCATTATTAGTTTTTTGACCAAAATTGTGCCTGGGCTGTAGAGTACTGTTACAGGAAGGCTATAAATCTATAATAACACCTAAATTCTATGAAGCTGCTTGGGTTTTGCAGCAGACACCGACCAAATAAAACCAGCCCCTGCTCTGGTTTAAAAAGGCTGTAACGCTGCTAATCAAAAGGAGCTGAGCGAGTAATGAGGTGTTTTGGTTTATGAAAGCACAGTGTTAACAAGAAGCTCTACACAGCCTTGAGTCTCAGTTAGCTCAGGTCCATTTCAATCACTGCCGATACTGATACTAAAGCAGCCAACAACGTAGTAGTATCTAAAAGTCCCCCAAATCCTGATGCAATATCACCTTGAAACAACACATTACAGACAAAATTGGCTTTTATCAAGACAGCTTATTTTGGAAAATTATATTTATCAATGCCCCCTGAGTGTTATTATTCATCCATCTGAGCATTTAATTACATGATATAATTTATAGCAACAAAGCCTCTTTTAAGCATGTGGTCATAAATTACCATGAATTGAAAACAAAGAACACAGGTTTAAAGGTTGATCTGGCCTGATCTCAGAGTTGTTTTGAACTTCAGAGGAACTTGGCTGGTGTCTTACCTCGAGAAAGTGTTCCTGGCATAGTGCATGATGCTGTCAAAGTCGTAGACCTCTCCCAAAGAGTCCACCTCTCCTGGCTCCATCTTTAAAAAGTTATACTCCTGTCCTGAGAAAGACAAAGGAGGGAAAAAAGGAGCTGACTGATACGGTTCAGCTTAAAGTCAACAATTCTATCATAATAAATATAACAACCAAGACTATGTAGATCAATGGTAGTAAATGCTACATATGATTGTACACGTTACTGTTATGTACTGTATTTCCAACCTGGTTGAATATTGTCCCTGATAATGCTGACGTGTTCATCTCTGTCAGGACGAGTGTGTTCGTGCCAGAAGCCGATCACATGACCCAGTTCATGGACCACGATGCCAAACTTATCACAGTTTTTTCCTATCGATATAGCCTGGGGTCCTCCTCCGCGACGACCGACATAAGAGCAGCATCTGTAACAGTCACAGAGAAATCCCTTGTGTTGTCAAATTGACCCAAAGATGCTCAACGTGGTTTAAATGCATAGGGCACAGATGCATGTGTGCTCAAAATATACACAAAAAAAGGTAAAGCCCGTAAATTTCATGACAAAATCATATATACTTATACTATTTTTCTCTTGGGTCAATTTGACCCAAAGGCAACACAAGGGATAAAGCGGAGTTAACAAAACCCAATGTTTATTCAGGTTTTGTAAATAAACAGTGGACAGATGACTATTATCATATAGCAGAAGGAGGTCAGTAGTCCTTATGAAAACTAAACTCATGTGTAACACTAAACATTATGTGTGTGGTGTTTTACTACAGAGGTGGAGGTTCCTCTTCATCTTTTGCTTTAGTGATTCATCTATTTGCCAAAGCAAATGTTACATCTTTGCTTCACATGAAAGCTCCAGTGTGAGGCTAGAGCATGGCACACATGATGGCCCTGTGGGCCAGACAGCCGCTCTCTAATTACTCTGAGCCCAGCCAGGCTCTCCTGAGACACGCCTTGAACTTTGCACAGGACAGATGGGAACTCTGAGTATGCAGCAGAGTCAAACCTACCACTGTTACCACTGCCGCCTGTGTGGTTAATGTCATCCCTGTGACCAGGCTAAAAATGGCTATCAACAGCTGGATGGATCTGATGAGATGCAGCTTCTTCTTTGTCTAATTTTTTCTTTATGTCAGCGAATTATGTGAAATAATATTATACCAACACAAAAATATTTAAAAGCTAAGTATTTAACTGTCAGCCATATGTAACTGGTTCAAAAGTGTGGGCATAGCCTCAGTCATGTGGTCATGGAAACGTTAAGGAAGTCATCCTCTGGAGAACCATTATTAAAGGACCATGTTCTGCACAAGTGCACAGTGACTGATGCGGTGAGGATGAGGCTCAGGAAACATTCCCAGACCACGAATGGACATCTCTTTTAGAACCGGTCGGGGGTTGAAATAACAACTCTCACACAGACCACAAACAGAGAGACTGAATAATTATCCATAAAGAAAGAAAGCTCAGCAGAGGCTGACCATTGTTCAGAGGAGTTGAGGTCCCCACAGACTTACCCACAGGGTCGATACGTGAACACAATGTAGCTCTCCTCCTGAGTCCGCTCTATAAAGGTCACACAGGTGTGCTTCTCCCAGTGCCGCATGGCCTGCCGGAATATCGCCCGCTGGCTGCCTGAATAATATCACAGAGCGAGTGGAGCACAAATAATATTTTTTAGAAAAACAAACATTAATACAAATAAGGAAAACATCAAGAAGGGATGCAAAGTTTTAGAGCACAATGGCATTTAACATAATAATATATACTGTTGAACTGAATTATCATTATTATTAATTATGGATTTACTTTGAACCATAATGCAGGTCTGTCCATCAGCATCACTTACCACTGAAGTTCCCACTGATCACATATGGAATAACTCCTTCGGGCCAAACTCGTTCAGCTCTGGAGGTAGCAGCTCTTTTCCTGCGTCCTGAACTCTGTCTATTTGGACTACTCTGATTGGTTGCACCTGAAGATAAATTAGGTAAAAAAAAATGCAAAAAAAATAGAGCTAAAACACATGTAATACATTTCTTTGAGTCTGATATTGAAAAAAAAAGCTCTCACGAAATATTAACCACTGTGACAGAGCAAGGCACACACATTACTGGATTGTATTGTGTGTCATTTACGACAACTCAAAACGCCAGACAGAACTGGATCATTATGAAAGCCAGCTTCACTGCAAGTTCAATACTTTGCTGTGAATTCTGTTGAACAAGCTCTGGGAAGGAAAAATCAATTAGCGCCACACTTTTGCATGTATTGAGAAAAGTCTGACACACAAAAATGTTTAAGTGAAGACTGGAGTGATTCTGTGGGAGATGTGTTGATTGGGGGAATGAGTAGATGGGTGCTCTTCACTCAGGCTTACATTGGATTTGATGAGAATTAACTACTAAAGAGGAATATAAAAGTCACACAAAAAACACACGCTGAAACATGGTGAGTGAGTTTCTGTAAAAATGTGAACTCTTGGCTGGAGCAAATGTGCCAAATATGTGGGGAGTGTTTTCAATTTTCAGATAATATTTTTTGGACCAGTGTTTACCTGTATGATTAAAAGTCTGCACAGTTCTTTGAGCCAGATCTATAATCCTGTCCACTTTAAATGCTCTCAAGTCCTCCTCATCCAAAGCAATGTCTCCCAAAAAGGCAGCTGAAACAGAGAAACAGAAATGGCGCATGTCAAACAAATGCATCAAAGCGTTTGTAATGTTTTGTTCAAGTAGAAGTGCTGCAGAAATGAGTAAGAGAAAGCAATGTGTATAAGGAGCATCAAACAAATGTACGCGCAATCCCTCTCTTGCTTCGGTGTCAAATTATAAGAGCGCAAAGTCAGCAGGATTTTGGCCACGAGTTGTGAAACACAGGGAAAATGAACTCTGCAACCTGACACATGATTAAAACTCCTTCGAATTCTGGCAGTTGAGTTGTAGGGCTGCACAATATATTGCAAATATAGCCATAGCAAGATCAGCAAAAGCCATATCTGTTATTGCAAGGAATTCAATGTATCACAACAATATTAATACATAGGTTATTTATAGCGCTTAGGACACTCAAAGACGCTTTACATATTTTGTATTATTCATTCACTCTACAGTCACACCTGATGGTGGTAAGCTACTATGTAGCCACAGCTGCCCTGGGGCACACTGACGGAAGTGTGGCTGCCAGTTTGCGCCTACGGCCCCTCCGACCACCACC
>JAVQKC010182639.1:0-10558 GCA_036025475.1 Philypnodon macrostomus
AATGGTGGTATGACGTTAGATCTGGTGCTGGAGGATGCAGGTGATGATAGCTGGGTTAGATGAGACTCAGTATGGGGGTTCCGTCTCTGGTGGATAGCCCAGCTGACTAGAGACCCTCCCTCTCTCGACTATTGTGGGTGTTTGAAGGCTGGGTGGGTCGAGAGAACAGAGAAAAAACAAGTGTGTGGTGGTTATGGTAGGTCTAAGAATGGCTTGTGGGTAAATTGGAGGTGTTGCTGAGGTGTGGTTAACGTGAGGTGAAGGTGTGTTGCGGAGGTAGATGAGGCGTGGTCCTGCTCCCAAACATACATTAACATAAAAACATCATAAATGTTAAAAGTAAAAAAAAAATCTGACCCTGTTCTATGGTGTAAAGTAGGTTGTATGTAGTCTGTTGAGGCCAGGGGTGGGACTAAAGTTAAACTACTACTATTCAAATTCTCAGTGACTATCAGTCAAATACTATTGGTCAAAGTGGTATCCCATAATTAGTCTGTGTAGTCTGTAAGTTTTATTTTAGAAAACCTACAGACTACACCTTTAACCAGAACAACAGCTGGACAATTTGTAGCTTTTTACAGGACTGCCACAGACAGACATGTATGTCTTTGGACGGTAAGAAGAAGCCCTACAGAACCACCATGTAACAGGGAGGACATACAGACTCCACCAAGAGACATTATAAGTGTTTAAAGAGGTGAACCCACTAACCAGCATAGATGCAAAATGACTTAGGGAGACATAATGTACTTGGGCAATTTTTAATATTTGGTTAATAGTTAAATATGTACTGAGGAAACATAAGGTTGTGCTGTGAAGTTCTATACATCTCGTAGAGGGTGCATTGTGCGGATTTTGCCAGTCTGCTCTAGCAGCTGCCACAGATTTTGATGGCCCATCAGAGGACACTGTAAACACTGACAGAAACATCAATATTCACGGCAAGCTGTTATTTTATGGGTTTGTCCTGTTTTAGGCACTGCTCTGCTTGTCACAAATACAAAAGCTGGGAAGATCATTAGTAGTACAATTCCGTATTCAACCTATTGACACATTAGACATCAAACTCTGATATGTGTATATTCTGACACCTTACCATCAGGACTATAAGATTTTTTTTTTAACTACAGCCTTATACTAGTCACAAAAAGTTAGGCATGTTTGACTTTTGGGGAACATTTGTAGAACCAGATGATTTATATAGGAGCATTCCATATTTTTTTCCCGAAAGTCAAATAGTACATTTTATAATGGAGAGATAAGAAAACAGTCACTGGCGCAGGACTAAAGTCAAACTGTGATGAGTGCTGATTCACCGTAAGTGTCAGTGTGTACAGAGCTCTTAATGGACCCCTCAGGCTCCCTGTCTAATACCAGGAGTGAAGTCTGACGATAACATAAGTGCTTTTCCCATGGGGCGATATACCCTACAATGACATCAGGGACAGACAGCTTCATAGCAGTGTTTCATGTTTTTTATTGAGGGAACCAACTTTTCTATTTGAGGAGATGATTTCATTAACTACACTAAGATCCAGCAGCTAGCTCGACTTTAATCTCAGCTTCATATAAAAATCACGCTGCCACTTTTAATAACAGGCTGTTTTAATCTGCAACACAATAGTTTTCCCTCAGAGATTCACAGGCACATTCAAGATCAATTCCTCTTACATCTCTCGCCAACGGCTTTCAAAGCATTTGTAAGATGCTCTATTTTGAATGCTAATGTCCAAATATGTGTTTTGGTTAGTAGTTTTATGAAGTATTTACATTCACATGCCCTACCCTTGCTATTGGTGGATATCCTTCCCAATTCACTGTGGGATGCTTCCCTCCAATGTCCAAAACTTGTGTTGTTTGACAATTCAAATTGAATTATTACCATTCAAACCAATTGAGGAATAGCTCTTAGTTTATAATGTTGAGCATGCTCTTAACATGCTTTGAATTTCTGGTCACGCTTAACTTTACATCACGGTAATAATATGGTTATAGTGTGGTAATGAAATTAAGTATTAAACAGAAAATGATATTGTAATCATGGTTTATTACCTTGTAGTGTATATGTAATTACCCTTGTAATTTCATGCAATGTATTTTACATGGTAACGGAATAGCAATTCAATATGGAATAACCAAGTAATTATGGATAACTTAAGGTTAGGGTTGGGGTATGGGGTTAGATTTGTTAATTACATAGAAAAAACTTGGAAATGAACCATAATTACTATATTGTTACCTGTTTATTACTTGTTTATTAACACACGATTACCACATTATTACTGTGCTGTGAAGTAAAGTGCTACCAATTCTTCTGATTGGTTCTATTTATATTTTCCAGATTTCAGTGGTTCAAAGGCAGTTTATTGTAATGCTGGTCTGAAATAGCTTGATTTGGTAATTGTATTCAATTAAATTCACAAACAATTAGCATTATTTTGTAAAAATTTGTTGTTCAGAAACAGGGCAAAAATACTTTTTGGCTTACAATTGCCATAACAAAAACACTACAAATATGGTAGGAAACTTTTACCAGAAATGGACTCCTTATTGGTCTATTATTTCTAAATTTGAAAAACCAGGCTGGGACCTATTGTTGCCAAATGGTGCAGTTTTGAGCCCATTAAGAAAGCCCTGGCTCGTTACTTGGAGAATTGGTGGAGAAGCATAAAACATCATAAACATGTCTACACCTCCTTTGCTCGTCATATTGATGAATGCCCAGCATCACTTCTACATAGTGTTGGTGCCCCTATTTCTTGCTGGTTTCTTATGCATAGGTATAAATGCACATAGTATTCACTCCTGACACATAAAGAAACACCTATCTCTTGCAAATCCATTGGGCACCCTTTTTTGGTATAGTCAAAATGGTCTCCTTCCTTTCTCCTGTACTATCTGCTTTGTCATTCTGTCAAGTAATTAGCCTTGTGAACAGTGATTTGCATTATGATTTTTGGTTTGGTGATGTTTTACACCAGATGCCCTTCCTGACATAATCCACTCATATATATGTAGCATGGTGAGGGCGCTATATTATAATTATCGACTTTAGTTTAAGTCCAACAACGCTACTTCATGAGTTTGAAGAATTTGAACTTAACCCATTAAAAGTCAACAGATAAGTTCATTGTTAAGACAGTGTTCCATTTATGTATACAAAAAATATACAATTTATTTAATTCATGTGTGGATGGTTCATTTTGAGTTTCATCACAGTCACGAGATGGTTCCATACTCGTTTACACAAGAGCCAAATACAAGAGTCAAGGCAAGGCAGCAGATGACACAGCCCGGCGGACAGGACTATCGGGTCACTAGGCGCGTACACACCCAGGGGCAACGAGAGCTCCGAGATGAGCATCAGAGGCACCAACACCAGTGCACTCCTCACACCAGGGGCAACTGCGCAGCCACAATGCAACATTTGACCCCGACGGTGGGCACCGGGGAGGCGGAAGTGAGTGGGGTCAGAGGGCGAATGGAAAATTTTTAAATCGAGTTTTTTAATTAGAAGTTTGAGGCTACAGCACGTACTGCCACATCTGTCTGATCTTGCGACTGGCTCAATGAGTGGCTTCTGACCCTGAGGACCAACAAAATTGTCCAATGTTGTCTTATCAGGGTGTTTGTATTCAGGGCTCACCTCTTGCCTTGTTTTGTACAGTATTTGATTGCACACATTACATGGAGGAGCCGACCAGAATGACGTCACTCTTCGATTTCTCCATTTGTCCGCTGGGCCTGTGTGTTAAATTTGTGTTTTCTTGTCATTCTTGGTTATTGGAGACGTGTTATTGATTTTGATAGCAGATTTTTGGTTGTGACAGGTGAGGGCACGTTTTGTTGTGGCTGAGATGGCTTTGTTTTCTTCACGCCTGTGTCCATTAAGAGTGGTTTGATAATCAATACATGTCAGAAGGGGGTTATTAGCCTCACATCAGAGTTATTTTATGGCCATGTTGAATGAGAAATGGGCTTCTTTGTTTTAAAATGCAACAAATGCGAATAATCTTAACAGAGCATCCATTTTCTATGATCAAAAGTATTTCAACTAGAGCCTAATAAGACATTTTCCTCAAATATTTGAGTCATTGTACTTAAATAATAAGATTTTCACTGCTTTTCAGGATTGGGAGAAAAAACAGTTACACACAAATTTGACTTAAAAAACTTCTAATTACATTTCCAGTAAAAGGGAATTGTTAATGTTACAGCCAATAGACCCACTGGCTGTATTTTTTAATTGTAAGTTTAGCTTATTTGACATTTTTGACCTATATTTAATCAATCAGATCAACCAATCATCATGCAAAGCTAGTCCCTTCCATTGCACATTTGTCACATCAAAATGGCAATCTTTATGGCCTTCAAACATGTATAGACCACTCAGTTATAGATGACTCACAGCCTTCATCAGAGCATTCTTTTTTTTTTAGCTAACATTCATATGCCCTACCCTTGCTATTCTGTTCCAGAAAGGAGTTGGTGGATATCCTTTCCAATTCACTGTGGGTTGCTTTCCTCCAATGTCCAAAACATGTATTATTTGATTGTTTAAAAATTACCTTTCAAACCTTTTGAGGAATTCTGATCAAAAATAGCTCTTAGTTTATAATGTTGGGCATGTTCTTAACATGGTTTGATGTTGTCACGCTTTACTTTACATCACGGTAATAATATAGTTATAGTGTGGTAATGAACAAGTAATAAACAAACAGTAACACACAATCTTTAGGGCCTACCAATAACATTTGATTGTGACAGCTGGATACAAAACTGCAAAACTGTCCTTGATCAGTACTATCTATTTTTAGCACTAGCAAACAATACACATTTTTTAGTTTAAATCTTTACCGGAAAATGCCTTTTAAGTAAGCCAAAAGTGGAACCATCACAATTATCCCCAATTAGTTGCCGTAATGTCATGGCTGATTGCTGCATGTCCCTGTTTTACCAACAAACCAGACAGAACAGGCAACATGCCGTCTGTTTGATTAATGTTTATGAAAGCAATGCCATTAGCTAAATGTCACCAGCCGCAATCATATTTCTTAATGGTTGTGAAACATCTGATCCACGCATTTTTAGGTCATTGAGAAAATGACTCACAAAAAACATAATGAAAAATATAAACTGCATCCCACCTGCCTTTCCTTTCTATGGGCTGTTTCTGCACATAATTTATAATGTAATCTAGGGCCAAAATACAGAGCAGATGCACAACCTTGCAACTTGGAAAAGTCAGTTTGGAAAGAGTTTGGCATAAAAAGTGTTAGTGGAAATTATTAGCGGTAGGTATTAACGGTACATGTGTTTTTCGGTACGACCTGTTTGGTTGGGTACACTTTTGTACTGTAAAGGTACAAATTGCATTATTATATGTAATGATTTAGGTGCGAGAAGGAATTTAAGTGCGGCAGAACGATCACACCTTCACGGTGTAACAGCTCAAATATTCTCATAATCCACATTACCTTCTCACACAGAAAGATCACGTGTTTTAGTTTTAGTTTTCCACAAATATAAACAAACATTGGGTATTCATATTTGGAGACATGCTTAGAAATGTTAGACAGATTATTAATTAATTGTACTTTATGTTTATAGTTGGATTAAATAAAGACTGGGAGAGAGTAACTTAACTCCAACTATTTTATATATTTTTTGCAAACATCGTTATTTTCAATAGTGGATTTTTCGCTGAAGAAAATAGTCCTTTAAGATCATTTATTGAACTGATCACATACACAGGCCCCTTTTATATTTAGCCAAATAAACTGAAACTAAAAAATTTACTGAAATTATACCAAACCCTCCATTTCACCCCTAGTAATTGTAGCCTCGTGGTGGCATTGGCTGTTGGATAATTGGTCTTAAAAAGAGGGAGATGGTTGTACTGTCCAGATGCAAGGCTTTAGCATGAATCAGAGCAGCTGCTATTGGAGGAAGAGGGAGCAAGAGGTGGGTTGACATGAAAACATATGAGGAGTTCAGCATGAAGTAGAAAGTAGGGCAGAAACAATGTAATAGACGATTTCATGGATCACAGAAGGAGGGAATGAAGTTGTAAGGCCGTCAGATTCAGTCATTACCATACGGCAGCTGTGTGAACTGGTTGAGGAACTTCGGCCATTCTGCTCAGTACAGTTACCATGGTGTAGTCTGGAGAAAAGCACGGCATGTAGAGACTGTAGGAAATACATTTGACATTAATATTGCTGATGTATTTCATCCATGCTTTTCTTATAATGTACCATTTTTCCTACCCCTCCACCATTGACCATTCTAAACAGTATAAATTGAATGTGCCAATGTTGGACTTTTCTGTATTAATACACATGTTTGCATCAAAGCATAGACCATTCCTAAAACTGATAGCATTTATAGACTTATTCTTATTTTGAATAGGGCAATAGGGTTTGTGGAATTGCATTGATATTTTTGTAATATGTAATATGAATGAAGCTAATGCTATTAAGCTAATAACTTACTAACAAATTTGATCACATACTTTACTTATTTGAGCTTTACTCTTGTATGATAAGCACTACAGGTGACTAGAAATGCAGTCATGGATATTATTCTATTTCCGTCAGACAATATTAGATCTTCGAGGAAGTCACATGTGATGAAGCCACTGTATTGATTTGAATGATCCCATTAGTGAGCCTGCAGGCCTTATGAAAACAGATAAGCTAATGATCTCCATCTAATTACATACAGAGCAGCATCACACATTCGTTCTGCAGTTGATTAAAGTAGCTTCGATTTATGGTAAATAACACAGTGATTCTAATGCAAAACATATTGGCTTTGACAGAGAGCTAACAGCATTGATACGGGGGATTCCAGAACAATCTCAGTACAGTATTTTGTACTCGTGGATATACAGCAGGTATTTCTGAAACGATATCCCCTCCTCGCTCTTATAACCCTCTGCACACTGACAATAACAACAAACACACACAGCGCCACCAACGGGCCGGGCATACACACTACAGCATTTCAGGGAACCCGGGTGGATTCAAATATTTTCTAAAACATTTTTGAACGATACCGTTTTTGTCTCCTTGTAGACTAAGCCTAAGATTAGCCCTGAAAAGCTACAAATGAAAAATAATTCAAATGAAAGTAGAACCATTTTGTGTGTGCTATAGACAGTGATTTATTGTTTGTTTTTAAGCTGGTTAAAAAATATGTAAAGAACTAGTATGAACAAATTTACTGAAACTCTATCAACTTCTATAAAAGGCTTTAGTGAGATAACATACTAACATACTAACTAACTAGCTAAACTGAGAATGAACAGCATTCAAGGTTTCGAGAGCAATACTTACCTTGACATATTTGTACTTAAATGCCATAAAAAAGTGCCTTTCGGAACCAGCTGCCATCCAGTGGAATAGATAAAAAAACACAACCTTTACCAAACCAAACATGTAAAGTAAACATCTGCAGCTGCCAGAATGTGAACTCCCAGACTTTTCTATAGGCCTACCCTGCTTTTTGAAAAATCTACCAAACTCTAAGGATATCTTTAATAAACGTCTGTATATATTTTCAAAGTCTGAAGTTTAGCCCACAGCCTAAACAAAATGAACACGGGGCACTGTGATGAGGCTTTGTGGATATAATGTCGGCTCTGTGTTTTGAAGATGATGGAGAAAACAAAAGTGTAATATAAAGAGCTACATGGAGGGTCAGGAGCCGCTGAGTTTGTAGCCGCTGAGTTAAGACAATGTTTGGACCCACATTGTAATGAGAAATAAACAAGAACATGAAACTCAAAAATGACATGCGGAAAAATGTCAAATTCAACCATTTTGTGAAAATAAGACATACAACAATAGACCATTTTAAATGTGCCAAGTGCATTTCTCAACCAAGGATTTTGTATGTGGTTATCCTAGCAACTATGGGCCTTAGGTAGGATAAAGTGGCCAGTTAGTTACATGCCTGAAACAGAAAACAAACTGATTACATATAACCATTCCCTTTTGCATTCATTCCCTATAGGAGCAATTTTCCTAACACATTCATGTTTTGGATGGTGGAAGAAAGCTGGAGAGAACCCACAGCAACAAGGAGAATACATACAGACATATATATTTTTTATCAGCCAATGCTATTTTTGCTATCTTCATCCATTCATCTTGCTTTGCTGAAATGCTAATGTAGCTTCTAGTTCTTGCAAACAGTGAAAAGGTCTATAGAGGAGTAAGTAACAACAGGAAAGAGACTGGCTGTAATGGAGGTATGAAGGTATGATGGAGTGTAAAGGTGTGGGGCGAGCTGCCTGAATGCTTGGCTAACATCGGCACCACAAACATAGATGACCTGGAAAAGCACTGTTCTGTTAAAATCAGCTTCAGTGAAACCCTTTTAGTGACCGATTCAAGAGATTAATACTGTTTTGGTTTGGGTTCGGCTGTTTGTGTGCATGTGTCCGCTCCGTCGCTCGTGTCACTGAGGTGAAACAGATAAAGAAAAAGAAATGTGGGAGAATGAAGAAGACGTGAGAGCAAAGGCTGATTGGAGCCTTAGCATTATGTTGAGGGACAGATGTGAACCGGGTGGAAGTCATTTCAATGGCTGAATTAAACCATTAAATAGAGACAGTATATGAGCTGCAGTTTATATACACTGTAAAAACAGTTGCTGACCTTACTGAAAAATCAAGGAAACCAATTGACATAATTATATGTATGTAAAGTCAATTTAACTATTATAAACTACTGTATTTCCCGCACTATAGGGTGCACTGGATTATAAGGTGCACTGTCAATGAATAGTCTATTTTCGAACTTTTTTCATATATAAGGCGCACCGGACCATAAGGCACATTAGGTGAAACAAAACAGTCAAAGTCAGTCAGTCAAACTTTATGAAACGCGTTCACAATAACTCTCAACATTGTTCAGCTGTAACACGTACAAATTATATGGCCATTTTGGGGTCATATATAAACACTAATAATAATACAATACTAATATTACGGTGAAGCATAGTACCGGTATGTATTACTCCGCGACGCTCCCGACTCCCAGAGCTTTGTAGTTTACCAAAGTCGTACCAAAACATTTTGACGAAGCGCCTTGAGCGCCGTGTGACACAAAATCGCTTGGAGGTCAGTAAGCACAACCAGAATTAATCCATATACAAGGCACTCCGGATTATAAGGTGCACTGTTGGTTTTTGAGAATATTAAAGGCTTTTAAATGCGCCTTATAGTGCGGAAAAATTGTCCCATTATGTGAAAGTGTTTATTTGTCAGCAGACGAATATGAACGAGTGAATGAGCAATGACTTTAGTGGTTTCTTTTTCCACAAGAGCTTCTGCGGCATCCATTCCATATCCTTACCACGGTCAGTGGGAATTAGGCATAAGTGTTAACCCTGGTCGAGATGTTCCCCACCTAAAGCCCGTAGTTGACCCTATCAGAAATGTCAACACTGTAAAAGGTTCTGACTATACATTTTTGTCACACCTTAAATAATCATGAAAAAAACTATATATAGTAGTTGTTGTTTTTTTAAGTAAGGGTACATTTTGATTTTACAGTGAACGTCATTACAGTGTACACTGTGGATAGGGAGCAGTCAGGGGAGTGAAAAGGCAATGTTACATGAAGATGTTATTGCATGTTTTTTCATCATTTGTATCCTCCCTTGTGCCTGACCACCAGAGCAGGGAGATGTAATAATTGCAATCAATCAGATGGGAATACAGTGAATTTGAATGGATTTGAGACATGAATTGGACCATAGAGGCTGTTAGACATGTTCACCCATTGGATAATATTGTGTTGGCAGCATGGGTCATAGATTTGGTTTATTTGTTTTGAAACGTGTAATTAAGCCCCAAGAAACATACTACACAGCTAATTTCCCAAGTAAATATTGGAGTATGAACAATGATAATGAATTGCATTAGACAAACCAACAATTTTGAGTATAGAATTATTACAGAACATTTTGAAAAAGTTGCCATAATGGAAAATCCAAACGACCGTTTAACTAGCAAGACCTCACCAGCCCTGTTAGCAGTTTAGATGGACATCACTTTGTAATTTGTGATTTTGTAAAGGCCAATGCTAAGTAAATCTATTGTCTGTGTTTTTTTTCTCTAAATTCATTATATCTTGTATCAGTTGCTCATCAAGGATTCAGCCATAAGAACATTAAGAAAAAAAACAGTCAGTTGCTCATCAAGAATCCAGCCATAAGAACATTAGAGGTAAACCAGTCAGTTGCTCATCAAGGATCCAGCCATAAGAACATTAAGAAAAAAAACAGTCAGTTGCTCATCAAGAATCCAGCCATAAGAACATTAAGAAAAAAAACTAGTCAGTTGCTCATCAAGGATCCAGCCATAAGAACATTAGAGGAAAAACAGTCAGTTGCTCATCAAGGATCCAGCCATAAGAACATTAAGAAAAAACAGTCTGTTGCTCATCAAGGATCCAGCCATAAGAACATTAAGAAAAAAACAGTCAGTTGCTCATCAAGGATCCAGCCATAAGAACATTAGAGGAAAAACAGTCAGTTGCTCATC
>JAVQKC010182644.1:0-13166 GCA_036025475.1 Philypnodon macrostomus
TTTCAGGGAAGCTGAGAAATGACACAAGGAAGAAGTTATTAGATTTTGCAGATCACAGTCTGAATGTAAGTAGCTTCTAACTAAATCTGGCATATTTACACAATGTCATGAAAATGTACTAAGTGTTCATTAATGTGCACTGTCCTCTTCAAATAATCACATAAATAAATAAATAAATAAATAAAATAAATAAATAAATGTAGGATTTTTTCAAAGAATGGCACCCTCTCTTGGCTATACTCAGTTCTTTGCAGATGCACACTAGAAAGCACTCGGAGAGTGCAGGCCTCCGCCAAGGTAGGGAATTTCCCCTATGCACTCTTCAACCTTCAACAATTAAAAATCATACAAATCTGTACAATGACAGGTTACCAAAAGTCAAGAAGCTGAGAAGGTAGAGCAAACTTGGAAGTAGCTCTTGCAGTTTCTGCAACTTTGCCTGCAATATTACAGGGGAAATTAGCTACCTTGGTGGAGGTCTGCACTCTCAGCATGCACTCTCTGTCAGAATAAAAAAAATGTATGAAGTGATTTTGTGATACAAAACCATACCAGTATCACATGGAAAAGTCATATACAGGGGGCAAAAACAGTATTCAGAATCAAGCGATATTGCCCAACTTCTTTGCCTGATTGCATTGCCCACACCCTTGCTTAAAAACATTCTATTTTAGTATATTTTCAAAAATAACTCTTCTAAGTAACTCCTAAAGTCCTTCGCCTCAAGGCCTGGAAAAAGTGACTCGTCTTTTGAATGGCAGGTGAGCCTGGTTCCCACCCCTCCTATCCTATCCTATCCTCGCTAAGACAACAAAAGGCTTCTCCCACGCTGGGTACTTTAAAGCCGTTGATATGGAAGGTATGACCTGGGTTTCGGTTGAGAGCTGGAGATGCCAAGGGCTTGTTACCAGGTTACATCACTGTTGTTGTTGTGAGTGCATGTGCCAAATCTTCAGGCATAACACAGGCAGCACGCTTTAGCGGTTCCCCTCCCTTCTGCCAAGTACCCATCGCACTTCAGGGAGATTCTTGTCATAAAAGGGCTCAGTCTGCTGCTCTCCAATCTAACACTTTCTCTTTTTTTCTCTCCCAATGCAAGCAACAGTCTGTTTGAATGTAGACTCAATTAAGATGTAAATCTTTCTCATGCCTGTCTGAGTGTACACAATCAACTTTTCTACAATGTCCACAATGCACCCTCTAGCTAATTTTGCATTGCATCTAGGCTTTGTTAAAAAACGAAAGACAAACCAGACTTGTTCAAAGTATAAAATATTCAACTAAACTAAAATTCTGTTACATATATTTTTCATTTATCAACAACAACACAGTGACTTGAGATGAGATGTATGAACAACAGCATTCATGTCTGAATTGTATGAATGAACAACTGACAAAAAGATTAAAATATGTATTTTTGCCAATTCGATCAGCACCATACAAGGAAGGTGAACCGCAGCAGGGATTGAACTAGCAACCTTCTGTTTATTGGACAACCTTCTCTGCCACCTTTTTCGAGTGCTTTCTAGTTTATATTCCTCTACTGTAACTACTCTTTAAATGTAATAATCAGTTTGCTCTGTTTGAATTATGTATTGTACAGCCCTCCTCATGTCTGCAGTTGTTTGGTGGCATATGAAGCACTGAAGCCATCACTGCTCTTTATGATTTTCTGTGTGTGGCTGTTGTGGCTAAATAGCCATGCTGCTAGTGCGCTAGCTGTGACGGATGCAACAAAAGGGGATTCATTGCGGAAATAGCCAATAAGTACAGAGGAGCCGTGGTCTGGTACCTATCAGAGGCCGTGTCTGTGAGTGGAAGTGAGAGTGTGAACCGAACGCCCCATTCCCCAGACAACAATGACTCTAACGCACAAGTATTTTACACACAGTAGTGCTATCTGGCTGGTACGTAATGAAATGGCTGTCATCTTGTCTTATGCACCCTTACTGTAGACATTTGTAACCATTGTACTACTTATTAGGGAAAAAATCATAAAAATGCCTGTCTTCCGCCCACTATCCTGTAAATTGCCCATAGTGGGCGTGCAAGTGTAGCTATTGGTTGAACTTTAGCTGGCCATAGTCATGGGTATACCCCACCTCAAGCACATAGTTGCAGTGATCATGAATATATTTTTAGTGTCTAATGCAGAATTGACACCAAAGTGTAACTGCACATGCACAGCCCATATGAATCTCTTCTGTATTAATCAATGGGACACTTCACACCAGGCGTGTATTATGTGCGTATCACGAGCAACACTACTCTACACGCCGCTCAGGATGGGATTAAAACTATTTCAGAGCGTATATGCCGAGGCTCCTCAGCAATCTCCCGAGCTACGGCCGGGCGTACAGGAAATAAACTTCCGCTACACTTTCAAAATAAAGGCATGGAAGAATGTAATGGTGAAATACACATGAAAACATCGCCGTTTGAGGGAATTAAGTTGATTTATGACCCATTTTTTTGAGGATTATAAACAAAAAGAGAAGGCATGGGACTGTATAGTGACACCTTTTGGGGTAAGTAAATAATTCCACTAGTATAAACGAACTTGGGGGGGGCTATGAAAATCACCGGGATTCAATGTAAAATACAGTAGGCAGATGCATAACTGAACTAAATATTTGAAGTCTCAGACAGCCATTGGACAAAAACAAACATATTTATTAGGAGTGTCTGATTTTGCTGATGCTAACACACTCTACAGACCATGCACTATTTGACATTAAGGAATGTGCTCGGCGTGTTACATTGAAATTTATGTGTCTGCTTCTCACCGCTGCTCTATTTGTGACACTACATATTCTACAATTTCAGATCATTATCTGAAACATTGACTTGAAATAACTTTGCAATGGCTGTACACAAAGAACAGATTAAGCACATTTGCCAGAAGGCAGGTGTCACGCCGGGTGAAAATTGTACTCCGATTCTCAGAAAAGAATTGTCCAACCGTTTTTGTGTACTCAGCACTAATGTATATAATTGTATGACGTTTAATCCCAGAGTTGGCACGGGGCTGCACGCTGGAATGTGGTTTTAGTCAGTGATATTTGGACATGTGTCTACAAGAAGAAACATTATCCACAACATGTATAACTGCTACTGTATACAGCTGTATACAGAAGATCTGAACATGTCTGAACGTTAAACCAGTAAAGATAATGGTTTTAGTGTGTTATTATTAATATGTAAATGTTAACAATGCCTATTTGTTTTTTACTTACTCTTCTTGTCTATATAATTCTTCTGTCAGAATGTAAGCCATAAATCAAATAAAGAACATTATTAACCCTATTTATCCTTCCTGATTTAGTTTAAATCTGGTTTAATCCTCCAAGAAGTATGTTTTATCAGCATTGTTTGACTGGTAGAATTTATCAGTAAAGTTACTGGCAGAGAAAGTAAGTTAGTTTTGTTGTTGGGACTAATTCTTGATCATTGTCATCCATTTTATTTTTATATAAATTTTATCCACCTCTCATACATAAATTATATTTTTTTAATTCCCCTTTTTTATTCACATTATTCAAAGAGTGGTCGAGCCTAATATCCTGTATGTTCAGTAATGATTGAAGCCAATTTTCGCAAACATCTCGTGCCTCTGTTATTTTTACTCACTGCATTGTTGTCATTTGACCTCTACCTTTGCAACATTATCAATGGTGAAATACTGTTTATTTCTGATGTCCTGACTTGCCTAACATGCAGAAGAAGAGGTAATCTGTTATGTTGGGTAATCCCTGCTTGTACTCAGCTTGTTGCCACGTTGAAGATTGTTGAAGGAAATAATAGTTTGGCACACATATAATAGGCCTGCTGTCAGTTTGAGTGAGCCACTTCAGACTTGAGACACTAAACACAATCGCCCATTTGCTGTCAGGGCTCGTGTTGGCAGTGGCGACGTTGATAAATTCTGTCAAGAACCTGCTAAATTAAGATGTTTTCAAAAACGCCTTCAATTTCTCCTTTCACGACTAAATCTGCCATTAATCCCCTGAGGATAAAGAAACTAGAGTGTTGAATAGTGAACAAATTTGACCGTCCATTACTTCTGCACAAATGCCTTTTAAACTTCCATTCTCAAAACAAATTAAAGTCCAGAAAAGGGGGTTTAGAGGGACGTTTTTCTTTTCCGTTTTGGCGCTGACAGTGATGAAGGCCCGTTTTCCTACAGACAGATCAAAGTGTGCACTGCTCTGGTCTGCTCCCTCTGGGCTTGTAATCATAGAGCCTTAACTTGCATCGCCTTTGTGGGACAGCTGTGTGGTTGTATACAGAGGCTGAGGCTATGGGGCCAGGCCTGATGTCAGCATGATCATGGTCTTAACATGCTTCCCTGCTGTTCAGTCACTTTTTTTATCATCCAATTTAACCATATAGTGATATCTGGTCCCATTTATTCCACACACTGTATGTCATAAATAATTGGTCCTAGTTCCTCTGCATTGTCTGACTTTGTAGCTTACATTTGCATTAACTTAATAGACATTTTTACATTAATTTATTTAGATCTGGTTGTCTGGAGCTTACCTCCAAGTTTAGTAATCAACAGAGTATCATCTGGGACATCACCCACCGCACCCACCCCTATTTACCATAATCATATTTTTAAGTGATTATTTATATATATATACTGAAAATAAAGATGGCTGTTTTTCTTCAAAGCGATCATACAGTACCTTCAGATAAGATACTGTACCATCTCAGGCCTAGTCAAATGTTTTGACTTGTAAAGTCACTTCTATAGAGCATATTACTGTCTGCCCCCATTGGCAAATGCTCTTCCCTCCCGGTGGTGGAGGTGATCTGACAGCGGTTGATGAAAGTCTCTCCTCCCTGTTACATCGAGACACATGCCATTTGACCCTCACACTAATGATCCAGCTGCTCCATAATGTGCTCAGGCCAAGTTGGTGTCTTAATTAGAGGAGCCTGGTCTTTGGTGGGATGATGAAGGGAGGAGGAGACGGGTGAGAGAGCTGCCCCCTGTCAGGCTGCAGTGGGACAAGCCCCGACTTGCTGCTACTGCTGTATGGGTATATGGGGGTGACCGCATAGTATCTGCTTTTAATAATAATGCATTAAATAAATACATACTGTATAGTCGCGGTGTGTGATCTGGTGATAAAAGATTTTATCGTGGTATGAAGTTATGACGATGCTAATCAGGGAAGATCACTAAATTGTGATACAGTGCATTAATTTATGCTCTGCTCTTCACTGCTGTTTTTACTGTAACAATGCCACTGTTCATATTAATATAGAATGTATTTAATATTACATAATAAGGGTTTAAGTAAGACAAAACAATACAAAGTCCACTAAAATCAAAATCGTGATCTTGGCTAAATACCTTAACACATTCATCCAAAGGCTAGATGGATGAAGTGTCTAGAACTGAGTGGCATGACAGAAATGTTAAATATTCAGTTTCATACATGGTTTTGTGAGATTACTCTTGCTTCATTAGCAGCTTGTGAATCACCCTGTTTAGGGTGGCTGGGATGTGTTTAGATTAAGTGTTGTGTCCAGATGCAGCTGACTCACCTGTCACGGGTTTGGCATTACATTTGCTCACCGATAACACCTTTCTGCTTAGGACATACTAGGACCTAACATAGAAGTATGTATTTCACAAAAAGATTAAAAACACTTCCAGAACTATTATTTATGAAGTTGAAATGCATTAGTTTTTGACCATCACAACATTCGTTTGTATTCATTGTGATTTTATTGGAAGCAAAAACTCTTGACCGCAGACCTTTGTAACACTGATGTTTCTGTTTGGATTGTTATCATTATCTGACTTGACACCGGTTAGCTGTCATCCCTCTCAGTAAGGAGGTTTTTGGTATGATTTCAGTAAGATCCAACACTAGAGTCCCTGATACTGATCCCGATATTTGGGATTTGTCGATTGACCGATGCTTGATACCACCTACACTAATGCAAAAAGTAAAGGCATTTCTTTGTCTATTTAGAAATTACTAGAAAGCACTCGGATAATGCAGACCTCCGCCAAGGCAACTAATTTCTCCAATATGCATTCGTAAAATAAACAGTTCTGAATAGAACCTCTGTGGGACTGGACACCCCCCTCTTTCTTTTTTTTCTATTAATGACAACAATTCAAAATCATTCAAATCATCTTAATACAATGAAACGACACTAATAGTCTAATACAAGTTATAACTGCATTGTGTTGCGTTTGTTTAATAATGATTGAAGTGTTTGCTTTACTGTAGCCGTATGTTGTGCACATGGGGCATAGCAATAAATACACATCTTATGAAGAGTTATAGAAACATAAGTTTGTCTCAGGTTTTTTCACTGTCCACATCTATAAGCCCCGGTAATGCCTTGTTAAGTTTTTGGAGTGAAATTCTCCCCTCAACTCTGTCTGGTACAACAGCATTACCACTTATCAAAAACATTACCGAGTGTCTGTCTTTGTTTGTATTAGCAGTTTGTTTTATGTTAAGAGTGTATGGGGGGAAATGAGCTGCCTTTGGGGAGGTGTGCGCTGATATCCCATTCAGTATCAGTGCATCCATATCCAAAATACAATCTTGTGGAGTCTGCATGTCTTCTCTGACATCTCAACCTTCTGCCACTGCTTTAACATTTTGTAATAGAAAACAACCAAGTCATGTATGTTGAATTGTTCATAATTCCTGACCAATTCTCTTCTGTACAGGTATGTAAAGTATTTGACCTATTGAGTGCTGTCAAGACTCTATTTATTCTCAGACTGAGTGCACTCTCAGGTTCCCACATGCTTCATCATGAAAAAAATCCCACAACTTGGTGAGGATTCCTCTCCCTGCCGACGGTTTTCTCTCCAACAAACTGCAGTGTCATCTTGGTTAGGGCTTTTTCTGAAACACATGCCAATGTTCACCTCCGGTTGCAACTGTAGGTCTCCTCTTCTCTCTATTTTGGGACAGACAGGGCGGTATGCAGAGCTTTGTTGGAATGTGCTTATAGCTTGATTTAAATGTCTAACTGGACTTCTGTCTTTGGCTTACATGTCCTGCGAAATTGTACTGTTGAGATCAGGCAAATGGTACTGACTGTAAACTAGGATTTAATTAGAATGAACTGGATTATTTAACAACATATTATTTCATATAATTTAATGTGTCACTATATCAATGTGTTGTCCGTTTGGTTTTGAAAGACCACTGAGTTAGGAAGTAGAAGAAGGCTGTAAAAATAAACATCAAAACTATGCAATAATTAACTTAGATCTGCTTGGATATGATCTGAATGGTTGCAGCCTGAACCCCAGGCACAAGACATTTTGCAATATGACACTGTCTGACTTGTTTACGGCTGCGGCTCCTTTTAGTCCAGTAGAGAGGAGGAGAAAGAAGAGGAGAAGATGAAGCTGGCAGACGCTGAAGAAGCAGAGGGGGTTTACTGGCCTCAAGAGAGTCGGAATTCCTCCTGAGCCGTTCCCCCATTTGGCTGGCAGTTGTGAAAACAATTGCCTGGCATTTACTCTCCCTCTCTCTCGCTCTCTCTCTCTCTGTCTGTGCAGATGGAGTTTCAGCTATGAGTCAGCTTCAAGAGCAGCAAGTGGTGAAAGTGGTGGGCTTCTGAGCAGCACAGAAAATATAGGCATTACTTTTCATCACATGTTGTTTTGATGGTGGCCAAGCTGTTCACACTTGCATTCAAACTTTTATGCTTTACATTTTTTAAACTTGAACTGACAGGCCACTTCATTAGGTAGATGTTGTAGCCAATAATGCAAAAATTATGTTGCATTGTTGAACCCTTGCAATTTCCAATCCTATAGGTAAACGTGCAATAAAGGATGTTGGATTGTCGTTGTTGATATCGTATTAGTAATACAATTGCAATAAATAGCTCACCATCAAGCTTTTCCTTCCCAAAATGGTACTATCCATTGTCTTACTTATAGCCAGCCTGTGGAAGTGTTGATCCGTTTACTATGGCTGTTGTTTTCTCAATATGGAATCATATGTGTTGTTTTGTTTTATGTGTCCTCTTGTGACATAATAGAGATTTTCAAATCCCTGTTACTTTCAAAGCCGCAGCGGTGGTGCAGTGGGTAGATGCTCGCCCTTCAACTGGAGGGTCGGTGGTTCAAGTCCCCGCTGTCAGGCCCTCCCGTGGACCCACCACCCGCGGGAGGTACCATGGTGCAATGTGGATCAGGCGGGAGTTCCCTGCTTAGACTGCTGCCTCCACGACCCGGTTTCGGAAAAGCGGAAGAAAATGGATGGATGTTACTTTCAAATTATAGAGATGTGGTTTAGACCCAGTTTAGCCAAAGTTTTGTCCCGGTTTAATCCTGAACCAAATTGAATTCCATTTTGGTCTTTACTGAATCTCCATTATCTGGTTTTAATATGGTGCAGCATTTATGGTAAACATTAACAATAGAAAATGTCCTGACATTTTTTTGTTTTGTTTTTTACAGGGTCTACGAGATAAAGATGCTTTGCTGATGTCTTGACCTGAAGGCACCCTTGAAACCTGTCACGTTTCTACAGTATATTATTCCACCTCTGGTCCAACCCCACAACATTCACTCAAAGCTCTAACAGCACCCACCAACTCCACCTTCTCCTCCCCGCTCCCCTCCACCTCAGCCCTGCAGTCAACATGACATCAGAGCTGGAAAGTAGCCTGACCTCCATGGACTGGCTCCCGCAGCTGACCATGCAGGCGGCCATCCGAAAAGCGGATGCCCAGAACACCCACGGGCCAGGCATGGGCAAGAAGAGTGCCCTTCTGGACCCCAACACCACTCTGGACCAGGAGGAGGTCCAGCAGCACAAAGATGGCAAGCCCCCGTACAGCTACGCCAGCCTGATCACATTCGCCATCAACAGCTCACCAAAGAAGAAGATGACTCTGAGTGAAATCTATCAGTGGATCTGTGATAACTTCCCGTACTACAGGGAGGCAGGAAGTGGCTGGAAGGTATGGCACTAAACCTTTTTTATGGCATAGTATGTGCTTTGGAATGTGGCTAATATTTGCTTATTGATGCATATGTTTAAGGTTTTTGGGTCTTATAATTTGTTGTGACACAGAGAGGATACTCCTTTTGATTTTTTTTCTACATGTAGAGTCCTTTTTGGTTTGGTTTTTGGGGAGGGCTTGGTTTGGTACAATTTCAGTATGAAAAAAACCCCCACAAAAATGTATAAAATATTTGAATAGGGGTAAAACAATATCGCAATAACGAGGGAGTAAAATTGCCCCGATATCATCATGGTCTTGTTATGATATTAAATCGTGTGTTAGAAGCATAGCTTTGTAAACTACATAGACCACGCTGGTGTGAACAAACATGGCGGAGCGCAGTGCTCTGTGAACTGAGCATGGATATGGAGAACAAAAGAGTTTCTCCATCTCAAGAATCACAAAAGGAGAAAAGGTGACAAATGACACAGAACGCCTTGGTTTAGCAGGAGGCAGCCACTTGGCAAAGTGACAGTAGAATAGTGAGTGTTTACAAATGGTAACGGGGATTTGCATCTTTGAATGATACAAATTTACCTGTGGCATATTACCTGGGGCATATTTAAAACATACTCATCTCAAATGCAGCAACTGGACACATTAAATGGTTATATGATGATGTCAAAGGGCTGTCCCATTTCTAATGACTAGCCCTTACATATCAGTTTCTAGCACTAGATTGAACATTATATATGACCAAAAAAATGTTGTAACAATGGCTAATCAAAGTCTTGTTTTCGTGAGTGTAGCCAAAATATCACAATAAATATATTGTGAGGTCCATATCATGACCATATTAAATTGTCAGATTTGGATATCGTTACGTCCCTATATTTTAATTATAAAAGATACTATCTAAACATTATATGCAACATATAAAAGTGATGTGGAGGTAATAACTGAACATGCTTCTATGAAGCGGGATGTTACAACCATGTGTCAAGCACAAATACTGTTTCACTGTTTCAAAACAGTTCACTGGTGACATTGAATGGTCTAGGGAATTGCTGAATTCCTTCAGTTGTCACCTAAACTAAACTGAGTAAATTTACATGTACTTGAATATAATTGGTTATTACCAATATTCCGGTTTAAACAGAATTTGGGATATAATGTTTACATACTCTTAGAAAACCTGGTTATTCATATCCCGATATACATGAGAAAATACAGTATCTTGATAATGTGAGGAGAGGGGCAGGTGGGTGTACTGTAGTGAACTAACTGTACTGAAATGTGACTGGCACGGAGCATAACGAGTGAGAAATTAAGGAAAGGCTGATCACAGTGAAGTCCCAAAGCGGCTGTAGTGTAGATTCAGTTTAGTCCGACTGCAGCAGAGCTACACTCTCCAAAACTAGCATTAAGCAGAAAATATGTCTGTATTGATGAACCGCTGCATATTTTTGTCAAATACTGCTGTTATCTGAGTTTTGAAGCACTTCTACAAGTTACAGTTGCTATGAGAAAGTGGCAGGTGCTGCCATCTTTGCTTTGGGCTCTCTTTCTGCACATGCTCGGTTCACAGCAGCAGTTAGTATTCGGAGGAACTGCATTTACATGCCACAGTATCCCGGGTTTCTCAAAAACAGGATACTGAAATCAGGATACTGTGTTTACATCCACAAAGACATAACCAGGATACTTAAAAACCCAGTCATAACCAGGAGATTCAAGTGCATGTAAACCTACTCTGTGATGTACTGAGCCAGTTTGTACTGTGTCTGAACATGACTACAAAGGTTCTGCGGATACATTTCAATGTGGGGTTTTAATGACACCTTTTCTAGAACAACTGCATAGTATGTGTAGGCACTGTTAAGCACAGATTTCAATGCTGACAGATCTGCTTGTTCAAGTTCTCTGTTCTCTGTTCTCTGTTCTCTGTTCAAGTATAAGTGACTCCACAGAAACAGTAAAAGGCATATTTTTTTACTTAAACTATTGTTTTGTGGACTTTTGAATCTCCACCATAAGGCGAGCAGACATTTAATCACTATTGTCACATTTGTAGCAGCTTGTCCAAAAGCTCTGAGTGCACCAATCACCCTGAGAGCGGCTCACTCATCTGAATGCAGCCCTAAGACGAGCTCATATGAAGTGTAAAAGCCTGGATTAATATTCACACAAGTGGGCCCTATCTCTACGAACACACACTAAATAGCCCCATTCACGACTGGTATTATTCATTGCAGATGCCTTGATATGAGGAGGCCATTATGCAGAAGGAGGGGAGCCGGTGCTGTGTCATCATCTCAAGGAGCCCATGATATAGTGAGATGAAGCTATGCTGATTGCCTTTTAAAGGGGCCCAGATGGAAATTGATATTAGAATGAGTTTTCCAATCAGTCGACGTTTATTGGAAATAGAATCTTAGGCATTGCTTTATTGCAGTCAGACAAGATGTATGAAGCCCATATCCTGCGGCGACAAGATCTGGCGATGGTACAGGCGCTGGTGTGCGTGTGTGTGTGTGTGAGGCAGGGGGAGATGAGCAAGCATGTGTTGTTATAAATGGATTGATTTGAGCGTCTGTGGCAGGGGCCTTTTGTGAGGAAATGAATTGTTTTATTTTGCAACCTGTGTTTCTACTTTTCTACCTTTATCATCGCTTATTTAGTTGTCAACAGCAGCCTGTGTGTTGATGTGTGATGTCACCCTGCTCCCACTTACAAGCATATCTCTCAAAATTTTATGCACATTACTTGCCCAAATCAAGGCAATTCTAGGGCCATTTATTCTTTAATATGTTTTCAGCTGGTTCATTTATAGTGCAGAAAACTGTACAAATTGTAAGTGGTGGACAGAAGGTGCGGACAAATGTGACTGGCTAAATAGCATTCAGTAGAACATAACATTTAGTTGGGGTGGGTCTCATTCTCTTTGTTGTCCCTTGTTGGACAGAATATAATGCATTTTTACTGGTGAGATTGGAACATGATAATTAAAAAATTCAACTAATCTGTTTTATTTCTGGACCGTGAGCAATATATCAAAATCATTGTATTATTATAACTGTAGACTTGACTTTATGTTTAGTGATAATACACTCTCATCTGGGCCTTTATTTATACCCTAATGTACATTGCCACTATTGAGCTACTATTGTGTGTTGGCATTGACAAAAAAAAGGCAAAATACAACTGTTAACTGTGGTCTTTACTGCGTACTGGCACATCCTCTTTACATTGTGACTTTTATCAAGACTTTATTATAATCGTCATCATTTGGCTCGGATGTGGGCGGCAGCGTAGAAATACCCTTTGCATTTCAGAGTGTGAAAACCACATCAGTAAAACCAGTTCGCTCTAACTGTAACACACTGAAAACCTTAAATCTGCACCATGACGTTGGTTCTTGGTATCAGGGTGGTGCCCCTTCGATTCTTTCTGACTGAGAATACAATTACAGTGGTGTAATCTGGTGCTCAGTTTTGAAATGAAATTGACATTTTATACATGTTTTTAAGACATCTGATAGCTGAAGGTTCCTTGCTGGGGGCGCTTAAACAGGCTCCCATAGCGTCACTTGTGTTACTGTAGTTTGAGAAATGACAAAATGACAGTTTAGTCTATGTTTCAGTAGATTTCCTGTATAAATGTATGTATGTATGTATGTATGCATGCTAACCACACGTCTGACATCCTCAGTTACATTTGCATTTGGTTTATAGCAAACAAATCCTTTCAAATATTCTTTTTTCAATGATTATGAATGGGCAAGTATATAAGGTATTAATTTTTGTCATTACAATAAAGTTGAATAGACTGTTTTCAACATTTAAATATTGCAAAAAAGACATGGGCCAAATTTGTGCTCATATCTATGTATTTTTTGTAAACAATTGCGTCAGTGTGCATGCTCTTTGACACCATGTTGTAAATTAGTTGTTTTATCAAATCTGCACCCAAATAATTATTGACATACCTATATATTTGAATCGGGCTTTATATTATTCAGTTATTTATATGAAAGGAAATGTAATATAGAAATGTGAACGTGCATCTTAATATGATCCATCAAAATGTTTCATTATATCGGCGAAAACAGCGTGTCGCCGATATTATGGAATCACGTCGGTGCGCGCCCGCGTCCGCGTCCGCAGATCCTAGCTGTGAACGCGATAACTCAAAAACGAATTGCCGGATCA
>JAVQKC010182646.1:0-11841 GCA_036025475.1 Philypnodon macrostomus
CCTGGTTTAGTCCTGGTTTAGTCCTGGTTTAGACCTGGTTTAGTCCTGGTTTAATCCTGGTTTAGTCCTGGTTTAGTCCTGGTTTAGACCTGGTTTAGTCCTGGTTTAGTCCTGGTTTAGTCCTGGTTTAGTCCTTAGCTTTGGGTTTTTACTAAGCTTTATAACTATTACCAGAACATCTAAGCATTGCCATATTGTTAGTGCAATTCTCAACAGTAATTGCAAATTGCATTGCTCCATTGTGTAGCCCTAATGTTCAACACATGTAGCTGTTTAAGCTTTAGGTGATGCTAGCAGGGGTTGTCACTACCCATCAACCCTCAGCATGGTAAAAGTCTCCTCTGAACATGATGTATTGTGGAGCGGATTGTGGCCTGTGGCACACTGTGACTGTATGAGAGGTCTCTGTACCACTGAGCAGATCAAAGGCCAACCTCATACAAAGAACTGAGAAACCAGCTCTCACAAGTCACCTGTCACTAGCCAGCTTTCAGCATATATACTCAGGTCAATGTGTTAATATTAGGGCTGCACAATTTAGATTTTTTTTTTTTTAATTTTAAGTGTTTTGGACAAATATTGCGATTGTGATTAGACTTGCTATATTATTTGTAAAACCAAGATTCGGTTCACAGCACATTTTAAACCTGTCTGGAAGCATTAACACTTGAAAGAAGACCAAAATATTTAACTGTTGAACTGTAAGAATTATATGCCTTTCAGAACATAGTAGAGGTTAAACAGGTTGTGCATAGGATATTATGTTGCCTTTGCATTTGATGGGATACAAAAAAAAGCTTCCAGTAGGGTACCAGCATGGGGTTACGGCTAAAGATACTGTTTTATTCCTGCCACACACACATCTTTGAAAAGGGGTAATGAAACCAGCACATCTGAACATCGCAGTAAAATTAGCACATGTTCAATAATTACATTTAAGTGCTTTCCTGCGTAACATTTGACAAACGTATACTGATGAAAGGCGTGCTTGTTGCGCTTGTAAAGTCTTTTGTTTACCTCTGTGTGGTGTTTAATTGTATATTGTGAGCCGTGGAGAGTGCAGAGAGCGCGTAGAGTTAGCTGACTGTGACGACCCTTTGTGCTGACAGCTGAGCGGAGGCTGGCAGAGGCCCATGTGAGAGCCAAGCCCCCGCGGAGTTAGCTCTGCACCATGCTAATGTGGCTCCACTCTCTCGGCTGCTCTTTTCACTCCTGATGGTGGTGTTGTGGTTGATAATAGTGTTTGTGTGCGGATCTCGTGGGGAGGGACAACATAGTGTCCCATCGCTGTGCCGCAGTGGTCTGGACACAATGAGGTGGCAAAAGACGAAATCAGATCTTCATTACAGATGGTGATGGAACTAGAAGCATGTGTCAGGGGTCATCATAGGCAGTGTAGAGTGAATCTGGTTGGAGCATATTCCAGCAACTATAGGCCTGAAGCGGGGGAGATGTTGAACAATGGCCAGTGCAGGGCAAACATACATACTCACTGTCATACAACTAAGACATCTACAAATCCTATACATAACAATTTCTCAACAGGCAGACAATACAATATTTCTAAATTTCCACTGCAGCAACTCCATACAGTCATCATGTTATATACTGTATCAGCTTTACATCGTCAATGAAAAAGGTCTACGGTTTCAGTCTTCCAGTCATCCAACGCCTGGTTTCCCAGTGTTAATAAGCTGTGGTTTCTCCAACATTATCAACATCCAGACTATTTAATTATTCATATGAGACACTGTTGCCTGGAATCACCATGCTAAACACATCTGAGGAATTGTGTGAACAGGCGGACTGGAAATGAGGTGTCGGACAGTTTCTGGGATGGCTGTCTGGCCACCATTGGTCCAATATTTGTGTTTCAACTTTGTGAATAAGTGACTTTCTTACATGTGGAGCTGGAAATCCTTTTGAAATCAAAGATACTTGATTATTTTTAGTTTAATTATTATTATTATAAAAATCTGTGTCCACTGTCCAGGGTGTGTGCCGCCTAAGGCCCCTAGTTTCTGCAATGGGCCCTAACCACCTGAGAAACTAACAGGAAAATTATAACATACATAGAACATGAATAGCAGATTTTTTATTTTTGTTACTCTATATTTCACGTGTGTTTTTACCCTTTACTTTTTATTTTTTGGATAGTATTTTTAATAGTCTGGAGTACAATGATTGAAAGGCTTGTGGGTCAAATATACAAAAAAAAATATACAACTCGTGCATAACTAAACCAGCTTTCAAAGACAGTACAATCCACGTGTTTTGCTGCCGCTTGATAATCCATCTCATCATTCTCTGCCTCTCGCCCCCAAGTCCTGTTTTAGATTTCTATTGTTTCCATAGTAACCGGGTCTTGTCCCATGTACTCTCGCCTCCTTCCCCTCTGGATACGCTTCTGGAAGTAGTATCACTATTCTCCCAAACAAGCCACCGTACAACATCTAATGGGATTTTTATTATAGCTGTCAAACGTGTGCTATGACATGATGTTGCTATGTATAGGCTAGTATGTGTAGTGGTTTATGGTAGGATTATGGGAAGCAGGCTGTCTTTGGTGTATAAATCAATGGGGTATTGTAGTATGAGGCTAGCAGTGTTCAGCGTCATGATTCAAAGATAGTGGATCAATGGCAGCCGCAGTCATTTCAACCAAGCGTGTGTTCAGAAATGAGAAGTCCACGGCTAAGGGTCCACGAGGGTCGACCGCAATGCAGTAATAAAATACAGTGATATTTATCCAGATCAAACTGGAAATCGATCATCTCTGGCTCACTTCTTACGGTTTCTTCATGATTTTTCCAATATATGAAAGCCATAAGTCATAACATACCAGGCTATATGTATAATTAAAAAAATGTGTGGCGTAATTGTTGTGAATGTCAACCTGATTGTAACTTTTGAAAGGGTGGAGGAAGCAGGAGGAACCCATGGTAGTACAATGAGGACATGCAGACTTCATTCACTTTTTGACCAGCCTTGAATTTTAGAAACACCAATAGACCAATTTCTTATTTACAATGACGATCCCATGGGCTTTCTCCAAAAAAGGCCAGCCCTGCCAAAGAGAGCTAAAGGATTGTGTTTTCAACATTGATCCAGTTTACTTGTTGGAATAGGATTTAGCCCAGCAATTGGTAGTAATGTTACCCTTCTCCCTATAGTCATCAAGCCTACGTTTTCTGATTGTAGTGGATTATTGAAGATGGCTCTAACACGTTTGCCTTTTAGCAGACGACGTGGTTAATGCATATTTCAATTCCAATTCAGCATGTGTTAAACGGATAAGCAGTGAGATGGATTTCTATTTGATTGTAATATGCTCGGATCATGCCTATGTACACGCCATTTCCAAAAAAAGTCTCCCCACGTCCAACATTTCTGCTTTTATCGTCTGAGCGTATAATTTCATCTCATTCACCAGATGCGGAAATGGTAGGTTGCATTTGAGATACAAAATATATCCACCAAATTAGAGAGCGCTGACGAGTTGACATAATTATTAGTGATTAGAAAATAAATTAGTGCTTGCTCGTCGTAAGATGCTATCATAGACGTCTGAATGGAAGAGATGAATACAGGGATAGTAATGCAACAGGTAGCAAGTCTAAGTGCCTCATACAAAGGTTGACATTTTGTGCATTCAGAGATGGTCAAATACAGGCCTTGGTTGCAATATGTTTTTAGTTACTGAAGCCTTTTACAACATTTATGGCCACAAAACTGCTACTCACTGAATATATATATATTAATTCTCAATTATTCTTATTAAATTGAAAGAAATATTCTATATTGATCAGCAGAGCCCCATTTTCCCCATCCTGATGCTCACTTTGAACTTCAGCATGTTTGTTGGTAAGTGGGTGTCGGCGTTCCTATTAAATTGGCCAGCGAGTTTTGCCTAGACACAAAGAATAACAATGACACAGTGCAAAAATACGTCTTTATTTATTTTCCAACCTGCAAAATAGCTACTGTGAATATTCATTCCTGACTGTGATATTCAAATGTATCAACTGCGGGGTTTTTTCTTCTCAGAGCAAATAAAAAAAAAACATATAGCCTAATATGCAGTCGCTAAATCCAATAGCGGAGAGAGGACCCCCATTAACCTGTAAGAGACAGTAGTGAGAATAGCCTTCAATAAAAGCTTGTTCTTGTCCAATTTAGGCCAACAATTAAATGTATCTGAGCCTCTAGCACTGTTCAATTGACACCACATACTTCACTGTTCTTCTTTGGCTCACTTTAACAGAGGACCAGCAGTTGACACACACAAGAAAAAGTCAACTTACAATATACAGCATGAAATATACAAAGAGAGCCTAAACAATGTCATGATGTCAGATAGTCAATGGTCTTCAAAAACATTACTACATACTTCCTATATCTTTTACAAAGACTGGTCTTTCTCCAAAAAGTTAAATGAATGAGAAATCTCAGCAAAGCTACCAAAATGGTAAATTATTGGGTTTCAAAATAATGGCAATATTGACCAATGACATAGCCCTTGTGTCTAGAATGAGAAGGTTGGAGTGAGTCAGCAGAAGTCTGTCCACCTGTCTGGCCGCCTGTGTGATTGTGTGTGGAATATTCAGCTAACAGATGGTGGGGCATCGTTGGGTCCTGTCATCACAGTAGGACAACACATGCCCTTATCATGCTCTTCTTCATATGCTCCTCCTCACTAACACCCTGAGTGTGTCTGAGCCATAATTCACCCCTCCCTGAGCACTGACCCCTGCGGCCCCCTGTCGCCCCCTGCAGCCCCGGACCTCTCATTACGGCAGCTGCTTCTCTGCAGGCTCCACTCCTTCATTACAGAGCCTGAGTGCTGGCCTCAGGACCCCCAGGGCTCGTTATCGATAGCACAGCACAGAGGAGCAGCCCATAGGAACTACTGTGTTATACTGTGAACCAGTGAGAAACAGTGAGGCGCGGTGGACGTGCGGGGGCGAAGGAGAGAATTCATTAGAGCCACTGGCATCAGTGAAAGGGAAGCAGCCACAGACACTTATGTGTGCTTGTGATAGAGCAGCTTATTGGAGGAGAGTCTTTACCCTGTGTGTGATGTAGAGATAAAAGGACGTAAACACCAGCGAATGTGTAAGATAACAGGGGCAGCAGGTTATCTGGCTCCAATGGGACTGATGTATGCTCTGTGAATACGTCAGGTTTGATCTGATGGCTGTTGAAATAAAGGTCTGTGGTAAACACTAGGTGCACCTCTGTCTTTGCTGAATCACAAACACGACCTGTTTACTGTGTTCAAACAGACATCTTCAATGCAGAGCAGCATCATTAGCAGCGACCTTGTGTTACACTGGTGTGTACAGCGGCGCACACTGCTGGTCTAACGCTCTCTGAGGTCACACACACACACACACACACACACACAGTGGGTTCTCATGTGTGTGTGTTGTACAATGACAGTCCAAGACGCCCCGCTGCACACTGATAACACGCTCAGGCCCACTGGCTCCTCATTGTCTTTAATTGTGTGCTGCTGTTGCCACTCCTTCATCCATCTGCAGACTCTTGATGTGTTTACAGCCCGCTCCAGTGCCTCAACACTGCTCCTCAGGACAGAAGGAACAATGTTCCTGTTTAAGGCTGCTCAGCTCTGTGACAGCCCCCTGGCGCAGCTGCACCTCCTGCTCTGGCCTTGTCCTCCACCAGCAGGAGAGGGAGTGCATAGAAAGAGTCATCGTGTAGAAATGACTTAGACAGCACTGCATATTCAAACACGTAGCTGCTTCCTGGACATTATCAGGGCAGGAGGAGTCAACGCTCTGATGAAATCTATGTTCATGAAAAAACACAAATGCTGCTTGGCCCCTTCACCTCAATTTTATTCTTAGCCCACCTTGTCCCGCAGAATCTACTCCATCGATCAGCGCGAGTGCAGCAGAGTAAATGTACTATTCACAATCTGCCTCCTGCTCCTAATTTCCATTTGAGCGATAGGCTGCTGTTGGCTCCGAAGTGACTCTATTGTCTAGTGCTTTATTTATCCTCTCTGGACTGCAGACCAGGGAACAGTGCTACGCCTCACTTCAGCTATAGTCCAGCTCAGAGCTTGGCCCAGCTGTTTGGACCAGGTCTGAGCAGCACTTTTCAGCTCCACTGGCTGTTTTTTAAACTCCTCACACAAAACTGTGCACTCTGCTCTTTGAGTCTTGGACACAGCACAGACACAAAAACTGTTATTACAAGACAAATATGTAAACATTTTTACACTGCTTGCTGTTTGAGAGGAACACTAACAATGCCACTGATTTCCATGTCCATAACATGTATTTTGCATGCTCTGTGAGAATTAGAAGTGAGGAAAACCTGTTAGTTAAGTCTAGTAACAAGGAGCTGAGGTATGATTTGACTTTGATCCACAGTGCAAGACACCTTTATGTAAAAAATGAAAGAAGTAGTATTTTCTATTAAAAACATTACAGATTCAGAGAAAGGAGAAAGTGTGTCAGGTATGCCTCCAAACAAACTGTGAAAAACTCTCAGTATTACCGAGCAAATGATTCACCGCTTAAAGCAAATTGAAATCATGCATTTTCTCATTTTCTTTGTGAAGCGGCATATGCATGAGGAGGATTACTGAGCGCTTCCTAACAAGACCCGGCTTCCTCCTCAAAGCGCTAATTTGAAATTGGAAATTATGTGCGTTTACTCCTGTCTACAGATGAAAAGTAACACTGACTTAAACCTGTCTTTTTGAAGCTGAAATCCAGGTACGAGCAGCGGCTGTGATCCAAGGTGCCCTGGAGTCTTGAGGTAATTTGACTGTAGACAAGGATTTCATTGACAGGAGTAAGGAAGAACAGGGTGCAACAAACACTGGAAAACTCTCATCTTCTACAATGACTCATTTTCTACCTTTTGTTCACTACTTTTTTAACGGGATTATCACAAGAATTTCTCCTTTTAGATCCGTGTGCTTATCTGACCAAAATATTATCAAGGACAGTGCAATCAAGTACAGCTCCTGGGTAGAAGAACCAATTTTACACTTTTTTTTTTCAATTGCTTTAGGTCATAAATTACAGTAATATCTTCAAAAGCCATTGGGGAATCACACTACTATGGCAAATCTGATTTCGCTTGCAACATTTTGACACCAACTGCTGGATATCAATGCACCAAGCAGGAAACAGTTTGGGCCGTTGGTTAACGAACTAGGCACACTATCTTTCCATGCATCGTAAAGAGGAACAACCTCACGTTCAGTGTCCTTCCCAGTTGGTCAGTACTAAGCAGCAGCAGATGGGCCGACGGAATAATAGTCTGTGTAATGCTCTCAAAAACACACACACACACATATTCGCAAAAAAACGCACACAGAGAGACACACGCAGTGACAGTTGGCAGTGAGACAGAGGCAGATCTGTCTTCAACTAAACTGAAAAGCACCATACCTACTTGAACAATGACAGTTATTAGTGATAATATCCTATTCACAACTTTTGAGGTTGTGTAATTGCTTTGGCTGAGTTGGTACATTAGCTAGGCCACTGTGAAGCTGCTAAAACTGTAGCTTCTCTCAGTCAGGTGATTTTAACAGCTGATAACACACCTCGGCTAAGTACTTTAAATATAGCACGTCTGGCAATATGTTTATTTGTGACTGACTCATTTTGGTGCGCTATTGGAACAGTCCACACCATCATCATTTTCATGTTAAGTGAGAATATTTTGCCGTGGACATTGTACTAGGTATATTCTTAAGCTTATTTATGGCAACTATGGGCCTTAGGCAGGGTGCAACCTGGACGATGGGCACTTAGTTGCAGGACACATACACTGAGAAACAACCATTCACTCTCACATTCTCTCTCTAGGGGCAATTTGGCATTAACTTTCCACACATGCAGGGAGGAAGGAAGAGTACCTGAAGAGAACCCACAATAACACAAGGAGGTCGAGCAGACTCCACGTAGAAAGACTGCATGTTTTCCATCCCTAATGCCCTAAGTGACTTGTCTAAATGGTGCTTTTTGGGAAGAGGAGATCGGGCAGTTCTTGCACCACCAAATTCACGCCTACAAGATTCCATTTATTAAAACCAATAGACCGCAGTAGAGGAGTGCTGACTCATAAATCAAACGCTCCTGATTGGGCGCTTTCTCCAGGAGCAGACGGTGACCTTGTTTTTGAAAAACGCTTTAGCCATTAAAGTCCCCGGCCGTGCCTTTGGAACCAGTGAGTCATTAGTGTGAATTCTTCTGTTCCATGGAATCACACGAAGAAAAGGATCAATGAATTGTATGTATCACGAAATGCAACATGAAAATGAAAAGAGAAACTGCAACATATGAATAACTATTTAGCCAGTTTTATTTATTTATTTAGCTCTTAGTCTAATTTAGTCTGTCAGGGATTATCATACAACATATCCTCTATACAACATATCTTTAGTAGTAATTCGTTATTACTATGAGAGCTGTTAATTGGTTATGAAATGCTGTTGAAAATACTGCATTTCACAAAAATGAATAACAAACCTTAATGTTTCAAAGTTAAATTGTTAAGAGCCTCCACATAATCAGACCTGTTGATAATCTCACCGAGTTTGTGTTTCTATGATCTCTATTTGTATGTTTGGTGCATTATGCGATACGTAGGTCTGCTTCGGATCGTACAAGTCACACAAAAACACTGCTCCAGTCACAAATAACCACCTAATTACTCACTACACTATCTCAGGGGACTCTGCAATACACCTGTTTAGTATTTCTGTCTCTATAAACAAATTGTGTTTTAATGCTCTCTACAGACAGACAGTGTTTATCCGCCATGACACTTCAGAAATCTGCTCTCCTGGTGACCTTGCCTTGTGGCTACGCTGTCGGCACGTCTCTTCCCACTAAAGCAGGCTCCTGGTTAGTTTTGATTTTTTGCGCCTTCTCGCCTTGTTCACCTCACGTGTTTCAGTCGCACTATTCGCCTCTTTCGCCCCGCAGGACTTCTAGTCGTGTCTTTACATAGACTTAACAAGGAAATCACTCTGTTTGTGTCTATCGCGTCCAGTGTGAACACAGCATTAGACCACACAGCAGGGACGCAAAGTGATACAACACCTTTGATTGAGTTGTTCAGAATAATGAAGAAGTCAGTGGCAGTCCTCCACAAAATTATAAAAGATCAAATTTGGCATCACATGATTCAGGAAGGAAAAACATTCATTCAATCATTCATAACTACTACTACTACAGCTACTATGGGCCTTAGGCTGGATACACAGTCTGGTTAAACAAGCTGTCCAGTGATTTCTGAAGCCACCAGTCTACTAACTAAGTCACCTCATGTGCTCCTCTCAAAGGTTACGACCCATATTGTAACATCCCAGTGTCTCGCCCTGAACACAGCCAGCTCTTTGTGGGTGGGCCAAAGCCAGGAGCAGAGTGCATCGTCCGTGCTGATTGGTTCAATGACGCGTGACGGCCCCAGGTGATTGGAGCAACAGTGCATGAGATTCAGTTTGATTGGGTGAGGAGCGCCCGGGCAGCTGAATGTAAGGGACCCAGCTGGACTAGGAGCTCCATAAAAGCCCTTGGAGCACATGGACAAGCAGGAGACAAAGGGTAGGCTGCACTAGGCCGGTGGTAAGCTATGAAGGGCCGTGCTGCGAAAGGCCAGGGGAGGGGTCCAGCAGTGCTATACAGGGCCAAAGGATTATTAGCTCAAGTGCTATTCCTCAAACAGCATCTCCGGTTTGGGAAATTAACTCAATTTAACTCCAATATACTGTACGCTATATATACTGGAACTAATACAAATTAAGCTAAAACAAAACTAGACTTGTCAACCACTAACTGCCCTATCTCACAATGGTAGTACACTTAATTTGTGAGTCTTCTAGTCCAGGGGTAATTGCTCGATACATGGGCCCACAAAGCCTTTATAATTACCAGTGGTCCACACAAAAATTGTTAATTCATTGTCTAATTATTACTTGAATTCCTGCATCAATGGTGTGTTCCAAATCTTACAAATACCAACTGACACATGATCAAAGTAAAACAACTACCTGTGATATGCCGTGTACATAGGGCAGCCTTGCAAACAGGTCTGGACATGTCATTGAAAGTAGACAATTATTATTCTGAATATACAGAAAACACATAGATTTTTTTGAGTCTGTAGCTGTTATTATGGTATGCCTTGACAACATTAATAGATTCAATTTTCACTAATTATGTACTGTTGTAGCAGCAGAGGTACAGCAGTCATTGCACTTACAAGTCCTTCTAAACATTCAATAAAAAAGTCATTGTTTTGCAGAGCTGTTAAGACGTCAAAAGTAATTATTTTATTTGCAGAAATGAACGCAGTGATTCAGCAAAATAGTTTATGTTTCTCTGGCTCCAAACAGTGGTGTAATGAAGTACGCAGTGACGAACAGTAGTTGGTGAGCTGCTTACAAACTTGAGAATGGTGACTTTTGGCAAGCAGCGTGATGAATGAGCAGCTTGTGAGTCAGTCCTTCCCCCTGCGAGCTTCCAGTGAGTGCGGTCTGTCTGTGCATGATAATCACACCAAATATTTCTCCAATCTGCTCCCAGCCGTTAGCAAGTCGAAGGCCGCGGCCGCTAACAGTCGCCGCGCTAGCTGACACCCGTAATGGATCGTTTAGCCACGCTCATTTTACAGGCTAATTGGCTAATTGAACTTGGTAGGGAAAATGTGGTTGGGAGAGGGGGGGATCATAACAAAGAGAAAGGGGTAGGGGTGTCAGAGGAAGGCTTGCTGATAAATGGCTGAATAATTACATCATAAACAGGCTTTAATTGATTTGAACTCGCACTGAACTTTTGGCTTTCCCGGGAGGATGGCTTTGGTGCGTTTGATAAGGGAACTGTTTACTGATCAAGGATAGCATAGACAAGTTCACTCCAGTTCATGGATACTGCAGCATCACCTCACTGCAAGGCACGTTTACCTTTTCATTTATACAGGCATTTTCAATCAGCATAGCATCCACTGTGACACTAACCTCAAAAATACTAAGGAACTGAATGCCCTCAAGAGTCTTATTTTTTATTAGTATATATTATATTTTATCAAGTCTTTTAATCTTATATTCCTTATCAACTATGGGCCTGAGGTGGACAATGGATAATTGACAATGACCAGTTAATTGCAGCACCTTTTTTACTTTTCAAGACAGTTGGTTTACTAGATTTTAGAAGTACAGCTGACTTGACTTTATAGTGGGTACTTTCCTAGAATACTCCCAGTGCAGTCAGCTCACTTTTGGCTTATACAGAGAGTCCCATATCTGTCTGAGTATTCTGCGGAGGAGGAAGAGATCACCTGCCTCAGCCCAGGCCTTATCGGTGGTACAGGCAGGGCTGGTGGTAGGGAATGGTGGCCTGTCATGACTCTTTGGGTTGCCAGGAGATGGCCATTATCGCTGGCACTCCACACCTCTCTGTGGCACTATCTCCCCACCGCAAGCTTCTTCTTTATGTGCTCGGGACAGTCGGCCAAAGTGGGCAAAATGTGGAGCGGTTTTTACACTGAGAGAGAGGGGAGCATCAGGATCCAAGCTAAACAGGCTCTTTGGATTCTGTTTGTAAGAGTATGTAGTGGATTAGGAGAGGGAAACCAGGCCAACACTTTATACTACTGTCAACAGGTAAACATGCCCAGACAGTCACAAGGGCAAAAGCCACACATACCAAGAAAACAAAAAATTAGCAAACCCACAACACTCTTGATAAAGGCAGTAACAAGTCAAAGAAGCTTGTCCGAAACCGGGTCGCGGAGGCAGCAGTCTAAGCAGGGAACTCCCGCCTTCGACCACCGCCCGATCCACATTGC
>JAVQKC010182652.1:0-10384 GCA_036025475.1 Philypnodon macrostomus
TTTTTGAGTTATCGCGTTCACAGCTAGGATCTGCGGACGCGGACGCGGACGCGGATGCGGACGAACACCGACGTGATTCCATAATATCGGCGACACGCTGTTTTCGCCGATATAATAATTCAACATGGCCAACACACGTATGTCTAAAAATGCACTTGGCATCTATTAACCCTGAAGTGTTTTTAGTTTCACTTTTGATGAACATAAACTGTATCGTATTTATCTTTATCTTTGTTTATGAAGAATTCTCCAATAAAATGCGAGTTTACATTGAAAACTCATATTTTACAAGGTCTACCAAATAAAGCAGCAATTTCTCTACTGTTTATTCTGCAATTAGGTTTGGTCTTACGTTACGTCTGTTTTGTCTGTGATCTTTAACCTACTAATCCATCTACCACTTACTCTCTCTCTGCTCAGTCAGATGGTAGTTATGGGGAAAGCATGGAGTTCCCAGCAGAGTGACTTACCGCTCCGAGGAATAGGTCGGAGTTGTGTGGGCGGCTCAGGGTGTCAGGGGCTTCTTCACTACATGTGTGTCTATGTGTTTGTTAATGTGTGTTTCTGATGTGTTCCCTCCGAGCTCAACACATGGCCTGTTTACTCACAGTGTTAAAGGTTGTCTAAGGGTGAGGTTCAGAGCCATAAAAATGCTCACATTAACATCAGCTGGTGTGGGACAGAAGGTGAAAATGGTCTATAAACATCTTCACTAAACTAGAAGGGTTCGCAGTTCCAGATTTGATGTATCGTTGGCAGCTCAGACGTATGCACTGAAATAAACCTGTCAGTAGTAAACATCTCAGGATAAAGAACAAGTGTTTGAGGTAAATAGATTTGCTGATAGTTAGGCTACCGTATATAAAGTATGTGTATCAATGTGTAGTTCATAGCTCAGGGGTGTCCAAACTTTCATTATGGGCCATTTGAAAAAGAAAAAATGTGCAAGGGCCGACACCAGCGAGCCATCGGTCAAAATAATATACAGTTCCAGTAATTTATTATAGAGTACTACCATAGGCAAATTACTGTCACAAATAGGACGATAGCTGAATAAACAACTAGGCTTCATAAACTGCTTAACTACTGGACATGTCTCCCCTAGTCAATGAGATGGTTGTGCCGCTTACTACAAAAAATCCACCCATCTGGAGCATTGTGTTGGAAAGAGCTGCTGTGTTGTGTACGTAATGTATTACAATAGAAGCCGGTGGAATGTCAGTGGAGCAAAAATGGGTCACTAGGCTGACATCGACAAATTGTTATATCAGAGAGGACCGTGAAAGGGACTTGTTTGATGTAGAGTCCCATTTTTAAACAGAGTTAAAGCTGCATCACCAAACTTTTAAATCCTGTAGTTGAGTAAAAAAAATTACTTACTGACAGAGGTCATCTGGAAAAAAATACATTTTGGGACTCTCTGTGGGCTTTATTATAAGGGTTTTTGTTTGAGAGCAAGAGACACAACTGTTTAACTAATCACATGCTTCTACAGGACAGGAGTACTCTGGTTATCTATGCAGACCTATAATCTAGCAGGAATAATGTGAATTCTGAGGGAACTGATGTATTAAAAAATATGTTTTATTACCGTTTTCTCAGTTTTTTTTGTGTGTGCTCCATGTGCGAGACAGTGGGAGGAGTTTGGGAAGAGAGTCAGATGCTCAAAATGTTCAAAATTAGACTGTTTTTTTTTTGCACTGTTTCACAAAATTAGGTAATGTAGCTTAAATGCAAGCTTCTGCCCACCTTAACAGAAAAGTATAGATGAAAACGGCTAATCTTATTCGAGAGAACCAGGTCTGACTGAACTTAATATAAACTTGTGCTGGTTCTTTTTAGTCTTGTCAAGTCAAGTATATTACTAGTAAATGACCTGGAATTTGATCTCCTGAAATGCACGCCACATACGTTTGGCCTCCTAAGTGCATGATGATGTTTAAACCCTCTTCATCTATACACCATACAAAGATGTAATCTCCAGCTATCTGCTCTATGTCTTTGTAATCACTCCCAGCAGCGGTGTGGCGCCAGTCGAATGTACACGAGCTCCATACACACTTCAGCACAAACTCATAACTTGCGACAGATCATCAAGGCAGAGTGTGGCAAGGCGAAAACCGGGCAGAGCGCATTGGCTTCAGCAAATGGTTGGCCTCTAAACTAGGACTGTGGCTTTTCTGTAAATATCATCAGCAGAACAGGCGTGCAAAAGTTATAGAATATACAAGCAATCATCAAACCAAGAGTAATGCATATGTAAGGGGTTGCTTTCTGGTTACACACATATGACTTAATTTACCTTCTAATAGAAGCATCTGAAATATCTTTGTGTTGATAGGTTTGCCCAGCAGAGTCAATAATTGATTACACAGGAGAGATTTGAGTATTCATAAGGGCCTTGGCAGTGTCTGTATAGAGCCTTGTTGTATAACGCAGAGCAGATGTGAGGGAGTGGGTGGGTAAAGTGGGTGTATGTTTAAAAAGCCTATCATTGGCTCATACAGAGCAAATGTGTACCGCATCCCTATCTGGCTACTGCTAGCAGTGCTAATTCAAAAGATCTGCAATTTTTTGTGCATGCATACTGTATTTGGATATGTTCTGTGTTCATCTGCGACACATTTAAATAAAAAGAAACATTTTGACCAGCATTTTCACTATCCCTCTCAGACAATGATGTTGCAACATTTTATTGACTGAAACCCGATTGATGGATAGATTACTAGATACTATCAACAATTATTGGATATAGACATTTTTGCTATCACAATAACACCAACATCGTTATCCCAAACAATATTCAATAGGAATATACTCTCACATTGAATGCAGTCATAGTGAGATGATTGCTGAAATTGCATATACAGATGTTGGTGTAGACTGCAGGGATCTCAACTAGGACACTATAGCTCTGGAATTTTCCAAACCAGTTATAAAGCTCTGTGGTTTAGGGTAATATTCTGGTATTGGCAGCTAATTCTGTTGAACCTCGTTAAACAGTTAAGCTTTGGTAAAAATGTTAAACACAACTAAACTTGCTTGCCTTTCAGACACATCCTTCTTTAGCCTCAGTTGTTTAGAGATTACAAATTAAAAATAGACTTTATAGACATTCTAGACAAACTTTTTATACCCAAAGCCCAGGCCCAGAATGGTTACACCCAGATGAAGTTTCCCAGGAGAACATCTGTTTGGGCACTTTGTTCTTAGTTCTCTGGCTCTTTTGCAAAAGAGTGGACTGGAAACCACTAAAGCCACTAATCCTGAACAAGTTTGGGGTTTTTGGTGATAGACTTTAGCTACAGACTTTTGACATCTAACTACCTGAGACTAGGCTTGTACTTTTCAGTGGCCAGTCTCAATCTTTTAGCAGTATGCTGCCATTGCGAACGGATTGCAAATGGCATATTGCTCTGGAACTGATGTCTTGACTTAGTCCAGTGCTAACAATTGAATCTCCACTATTTCTTATTTGTCTGATCAATATTGGTCATCTTTAAGCCAAGACATTGTGGTAGCCATTTGGCATGTCTTTTGTGTCAGCCCTGCTATGGCTATTGTTCAGGGTGTAGCCTACCTAAAGCCCTAGTATTGTGCCACCTTAGCATCTGACAGTATAGTTTAGCATCCTTCACAATGGAGCAAAGTTTATTCATGGGCTTAAGAGTTGAATGGATCTCGATAGTCATGCGCTTTCTCCACTCACTGTTTGCGTCACGCTCATTGTGGCATGTCCACTGGTTTTGTCTTCAAGTCGTCACACACATTGGCACACACATGCGCTTCACATTTCGTTTTTAGCTTTACTCCCATTATGCATTTTACTGTGTTTGTTTATGTGTAGGGTTGGCTTCAGTAAACTTGTACTTTGGCCGGACCACGCTCCTCATTCAGCTGTCTGTTTGTGTGTGTGAATAGCTGGCATATGGTAGCCATCTTCCCCTGGCGGCAGGGCTGAAGGAAATTCCTGAGTTGTAGAAGCAAAGCCAAAATCCTGCCACACACACATCTTGCTCCACAGTGCAGGTTTATGATACCAGTGCCAAACGTCAATATTTAACTTTACATAGAGGTAATAAGTTGATGGAAAAAGGAGTTGGAGTCCAAAAAGTGTCTGAATTCACTTGTTGCCTATTGATGCTTATAGAATATTTTATCAGTTGGCCAGAAAAACGTGAACCTTGGTTTGTGCAATGGCCCGGTGCTATCTCTGTAAGCACATGGCACCCATTACTTGCGCATTTAGAGTTTGGGCAGAGCTTGGATGTGAGACCAACAGCCTGACCACTTGATAGTGCTGGCAAGGGCTGGCTTTACAGGGTCACTACTTTCTAAGGAACCTTAAGTGTCTTAATAGGCAAAAGTAACTTCTTTGTGTTTATATATATAGTGTAGCATTTCTTTATTGTTTCTTTACAGACTTTTAATTACAGCTGCTCTTAAGTTTAAAAATTCAGCCAAACTCAAACGTCTTACTTAAGTAAAAGAATACATTTAGTCTGTCCAACAACACATCATTCAATCATTGAAGTTTGTATAACATACAATTGATTTTTATTTCAGTCAGGATATTATCAGAGGTTTTTAGACAATTAATGTCAAGGTTTACCTTTTCATAACAATTTTCATTAAGATGCTAAACAGGACTCCCTATAATATTTTTTGGACATAGCAATTCTTAGAATCTGTATTTAACCATTTGAATGTTTGACCATGTGTGTTTTCTGTAAACTGTGTATTTCTCTAACCTTTGTCATCTGAGGAGTTTAAAAAGTACTTCCAGTCAAACATATTTTTTGTTTCACATTTCCAGACATTTTCTCTGACGTGTTGCGTCAAATCGTCTTATTTCCTGGGCAAAAACAAGCCATAAATAAAGCTACTTCTGGCTTCTCTACCGAGAGATGTACTCGCAGACTCCTGTCTACATATTACTGTTTTTTTTTTTTAGAAAGTTCTAGAAATAATGGTGTTTTTAATGCAAAATAATTTGAACTCCATAAGCTGTACATGGGAACTCTCCCTGTCAGCAGTGTTATCGCCCGGATAGGTCAAACAGGCGGGGTGCCCAGCGGTTACCATAGCGATATTTGTAAACACATGAGCTATTGTGTTTGCCTCGCTGACTAGACATACATCTTTTCATGACCTCCTGATCTCTGTGGTAACACACACTGTTCATACAAACTGCAGCTCTGCTCTCAGGTTCTGCCCACACTGTGTCATGATTTACTCGGATATTTATGACCCCATGCCTCATTTCCTTAATGTGCAGGACGAGCCTACGTAAACACTAACAAGGGAGGAAAGAGGAAGGACAGGCTGTACACTGTAAATGAACATCAGTCTAAGTTAATTTTTAATTGATGACAGCACCTTTAATGAGTTTATGAGCAGGACTTCCTGTAGCATGTGAAAAAAATTGTGTTATGTAGCACTTTTTGAAAATACCAAAAGATGCTTAACAGAAAACATATTAAACAGACACATCAGCAGGTTATAGAAGTTATTCGGGGTTGAATGTTTTTTCTTTTTTTTTTTTTTTCTTTTTTTTTTTACAGGTTCTTAATTGTTTTTACAGAGTTGCAGTCTGAATTGTGGATGTGTGGGTGTAGACCGTTCCAAAGGGAGGAGGCAGCTGTGGCAGACAGTAATGCTATTAAGTATTTGTTTTTACTTTTGTTGTAGTTCTAAGTATTCCATAGGACTGGACGATTAATCGTATTTGAAATATAATCACAGAAGCACACGATGGTCACATGTGCATACATTAACATTTTGCTGGAGTAAAAGTTCTGTTCTTACCGCCCTGTGGCCAGTGATGTGTAAAGTCTGTTAAGTCGTTTTGTTCACATTATGATTTGGTGGCATTATTAGTTAGGAAAACATGCAATTAATTATGATTAATCACATTTTTTGTTGCTTTTAATTAATTCAGGAAAAAATATATAGATTATATATTTAGATTTTAAAATTGCACAGCCCTAACATTCAATTTAGTTTGTTCTTACTCACTGTAATCTAATAGGACATGCAAATACAGGATTTCTGACATCAACCTAAAGAAGAGAGTTGATCTAAATGTTAATGTTAAATTTCTGTGTGCCATGCATTGATATAACAACCACATTCTGAACAGCCTGATGGCATCTACTAAAGTACGTCTAAAGCATTCTCTCCATTTCTCGCCTCCTTCTTTTGTCTTCGGGCCCCTCCATCTCTCACCCGTAAAGTTGGCTGAATGTGCAGCGGCTTGCCAAAGTTGGAGTGACTCAGTCTGTGGGATTGTGTGGCCTCAAAGAGCAAAAGAAGAGCCTAGGATCGGATTACTCATCTCCAGAAACCTCATTCTACTATGAACCCCCTTTTATAATCGACTTCAGATTTTCACTTGTAGAAATAAACTGTGGATCCCTTGGTCGACTTTTGGTATTTTGATTTGAGAGTTTCTTAAGTTCTTGTTGGCTCTAACCTGTGCCCTCATTATTAGAAGCCTTGGAAACAGTGGGATTCCTCCAAGAGTTTCTCCTACATTTTTAATTCCCCCGGCTGTGGCTTGGCCCGTCCATCCAAGTAATATAAATAAGTGCTTTTCATTTTGAATACCGGAGTCGATGACAAATTGACAGTATCCATGTGTGCATTCTCCTGTCTATTCTGGTTCTTGTTGGCAGTGTTACAGCAGAGAGGTGGATGGAAGGGTGAGTCACACAATAGGCTTGCATTAGACACACACACAGAAACACACAAGACACACACGTGCACACACAAAGCTCACGGAAAGTCAGGGTGAAATATGAGAAGCTTAAGTGGTCCTTGACATTGTTTCTTGCTCACATAGAGAGAAAGAGACCAAACTTATTCTTTGAAATGGGGGACTCCTTTTCAGGTGCAGGATTGATGTGATTGAAGGGTGTATTGGCACTTTTACACAAATCAAAGTTCTCACCTGTTTTAATTTCATGTGTGGTTTTTGGTAGATGCAACAATGAAATGTTGAACCCTTGGGCTTTTTGTGCTGCAATATATACCTGCTTTGAGGGCACAGTCCAGATAGGCTTCCACATCAGATACACTACAATATGCTTCTCTTCCTGATTTGACCAAGTTTTCTTTAGCACATTCAATCCTAACTCAGTTCATACCGCCGCCGTGTCCATGGGCAAGACACTGTACCCACCTTTCCTGAATCTGTCTTGTGTTTATGCAATTTCTATGGGTCCTTTGTTTTTGGTAAGGCTGCCGCGTCTCTTGTCAGTCAGCCTCTGGGCAGCTACTGATAGGGGTAACTTATCGCCACCAATGATGTGTAATGAATATGAATATGCTTGAATGTTGGGCGCTGTCTTGTTATTTAATCTCCTACGTACCACTGCTGATCATCAACAGGTCCTGGTTCAGTTCACAGACTTTAATGTCAGTTCCAAACAAGGCTTTGGCTCATCTTTTGTGTGAAAATAGTGTGCTCTCCTGATCTTTGACAGATTTCACTTTCACTTCAAAGACAAAAACTTGCCTTCTGACTTCTCACCCATGAGATTTATACTAATCAGGCACCAAAATTCTGGTTCTTTGAAGCCCCTTCCAATATGTTAAAAAGGTCTGGAAACAAAGAATGCATTTTTTAAATTTTTCCTAGAATCAGATAAAATTCACTACAGTTCTTGAATCACCAATATTTAGATACTGAAACTACTTAAAAGTAGCCTAACTGTGGAATCTTTAGCTTACTATGGGAAGACAAATCTGCAACCAGCTTAGACACACATTCAATGTGGTTTCTAGGATGTACTTAAGACATCTGAAGTTTCAGTGAATTAAAAACACTATTACAGGGTAGTGAGGTTTTGAAACAGATTTGTGCTTCTGTGGTGGGTGTTTCAGTTCACTTTGGTTGGGATCAGATGCCACAATAGAACACTGTTTATTTTTGTCTGCAACTTTTTAAATTCTAAAAATATTAATCTTTTCATCTTTGTTAGATTTTTTTGTGGTAATACAAATAACATACAAAAATTCGCCCTTGGGTCACAACCCATTGTTTGACAAATCTTTCCAAGATTTTTATTACTCTAGGCAAATCCAGAAAACTCTTCATTGAATAATGTGCAATACAATTCCGTCTCCCATTTCCATAAAAATTAGACTACACTAATTGCCCTAATCCTTTAAGAACATCCCTGACTTGATCTCAGTATTGGTCATCTGAAACCAGTTGAAATCAAGTACGTGGGTTGGATAGTCTCCTAACATGGCGACCTGCCAGGAGTTGTTCAGGTCCAAGATTTTGATTTTGAGCTGGAACTTTCGAGCGTATCTACACATACTTTCATAAACACACAGAAGGTTCAAAAAGCCAAACGCCCAACCACAGCACAGCTAACATTCCTGCGACAGGTTCACTGACACTGTGGTGTGAAGCAGGACATGCGGCTCGGAGGGTAGTGGCAGATTAGCACTGAGCTTCCAGGGAACAACACGGCCCTGAAAAGAGAATTAAAACCTCCAAGTAAACATAGCCTCATTTCACCTCAAGTGAACCTAAAGTCAATTTTTTAACCCAATGAAAATAAATTAGATGGTTGTAGGTTTGAGCAAGATTAAGGATTGTAGTAATTTTTGAAGTTTTTTTGTAAAGAAAGAGATAAAAGTAAAATTGTTCTCGACTAGAGGTGTGCGATAAGGCAATAAAAGATTGAATCGTTATATGAAGTTATGACAGCCTGCTAATCTGGGAAAATCGTTGAATCAAGCTACAGTCCATTCATTTATGCACTGCTGATCACCGTCATTTTTACTGTAACAATGCCAGTGTTCATTATAACGTTATGATGAACACTGGTTTTGATGTACATTGAGTTTAGAGTTAAAAACGTTTGCTGAGGGCCAAAAATGTGTCAAATAAGGCAACCAAAAATGTGATTATCTCTGCTTAGTAAAAATTGTGAAAATGTATTTGTCTCATAGATTTTTCCCACACCTATTTCTAAACAATAACTACTTAAGTTTATGTTTACGAGACTTATTACCTCATTGGCATTAAGCAGAATCAACAGTCAGGAAAACACAGGGAGTCAGTGGGAAAGACCATAAAGGTGCTGTTTACAAAGAACGGGAATTGGGAGTGGAACATTTTTAATGGAAGTTTCAGATAGGTACCAGAAGTTATATGGGCATACTGCTACTAGCATTTTCTGATCTCTAGTTACTCAGGGGAAGGCACAGAGACAGTTTACTGAACCTTGAACGATTTAGCAGCATTAGCGCGCTGAAGCGGAGCCAAGCCTGGTACAGAGGAGTCTCAAGGCTCCCTCCAGTACCTGACACAGATCTCAAAGAGCTGTTGACCGGACTGAAATATATTTTTAGTCAATCTAGCGACGTGTAAATAGATCTTCACCCAGCCCTTTTCAGCCAGTACATTCAGGTGAGAAAAATGCCTAGGAATTCGTTCAGTGTTGAAATTTACCACCATTGGAGTTTTTCCTTTGTTTTGCATAACTCTTAAGAATCCTTGAAGAAGCCAGTATGCAGGGGTAAAAGAATGTAAACAGTAGACGGGGATGGTGACATTTTGAACTTGCTGTGTGTGCAGGGAGCCGTTGTGGTGAATGTAACATCTGTCCGTTAGATCATAAGACATTGATGAAATTGTCGGCTGTGTAAACTCTCAGTGCTGAGATTTTAACAGGGGAGCCACTTTGAATTTGTTTTTTCTTCCCCTGTTGTAAAATAAACGATTACGGCCCCATTGGATTTGTGCCATTATGGACTGCAGATTATGCAGGTTATATACTGCATCAGTCTGTAAAAGGTCAGTGGGATTTATACGCTATTATGCCATTATTTTAATAGAGGTCAACTTGATAATATCATCTAATTTGAGTGAAGTCAAACTGTTTAACCTTTGCACAAATACTGTATAAATGTTTATCTGACTTCAGCATTTGGGAACGGATTTGCTTTCTTTATATTATACAAAAAAAGTTGAATTATTAAAGTTATCTGCAAAGTTTTACACTTATTTCACACATTACTCTTTCTGTTAAAGTTTTTTTACAATACAACAATCGGCGAAACGACAATATTATGGAATCACGTCCGTGTTCGTCCGCAGATCCTAGCTGTGAACGTGATAACTCAAAAACGAAGTTTCAACATTTGCACACAGATATATACCATAAAGACGCCAAACTGTATCGATTTGGGTACTTCTTCGATGAATATTAATTAAGTAATTAAAACTGTGAACGCAATAACTCAAAAAGTCTTTGCTGGATCTTTTTCAACTGTTGCACACAGGTACATATCATGAAGATTCAGAACTGGATTGAGTTTGGTACATTTTTGATTAATGACAATTAAGCAATTCACAAATTGA
>JAVQKC010182656.1:0-19859 GCA_036025475.1 Philypnodon macrostomus
ATGTGTTAATTCATAGTTTTGATGCCTTCAGTGTGAATCTACAATGTCAATAGTCATGAAAAGAAAGGAAACTCATTGAATGAGAAGGTGTGTCCAAACTTTTGGTCTGTACTGTACACTCACTAATGTTTCCTAACCAGGCTCTGACATCACCTACATGTAGCAGAGTGGTTGTCATTTGTCAAAACCAACTTCATTTGCAATATTTTGTGGCTAATGCTAATTTCTCCATTGAAAATGTATTACAGTCTTGCCTCCGGTTGCTTCTATTCTGAAATTTAGAACTTTCTGTTTACAAACGTTGAAAGGGTCTATAAATGGCTTATTCATTTCAATATTAGTAACTTACATGCTTTATTACTGCTAAAATGTGATCAAATATTTCATTGACTGCAAAGGTGTTTGTCCATTGAGTTTCTGTTGTTTTTCTGTTTTTATGGTGAAGCAGAGCCGTTGTCATGACAAACCTGTAACGACGGTCTCCTGTAAAACCAAGTAAACAGTCCTGAAGAAGTTTTAAAAGCTGAGCGAGTGGAAGTTCAGTGAGCAGTAAAAGAACAAAAAAACGAGCCCCTGACTGTCTCCGCCTGCTTTGTGCCACATCCCAGCCGCATTGCCACCTACAACGAGGGCAGACTGTGTGCCGTCTGGCGACTTTTGGCTGAGGAAGTTAATCATATACCAGCGAATGGGGCGACACAAAAACGTGCTGTTTGTAAACCAGCTCTGCCCATAATTGGTTCTATACAAGTGAGTGCTTCTGCTTCCTGTCAGTATTATATCTGTGTTCACACCGGCCCAGCTGCGAAGACGCTTGTTCCTCTTGAAAAAAAAGATGGCTGCTGTTTTGATCTTTGGACTGTGAAAAGCAAAGTAGCTCTCACAATAGCAGTGGTGGTGATGTGGGGAGGGAAGGGGCTAATGTGTCTTCAGCCCAGAGGTGAACAACAGCATGCCATCTGTGTGTGTGCTTTGTTATTTCTACATGGCTTTACACTGTTTAATCAGTGGTGGCTGTTCAGTGAAAGTGAATACACCATTCGAAACACAATACGCCAAACACCTGCATAGACCGTTCCTCTTTATATAATCTACAGCCTTCTTTATGTTTGTTTATTCATGCTTTAATCATCACTAGGAATGGGTATTGGCAAGAATTTGGCCATACAATAGGTTTCGCAATACTACTAATCAGTATCACAGTAGAATCTGTTTCAGAATTTGATACTATATAATACTTTTTACCATAACTGACAAACCAAAAAAAAATAGCGTCCTAGGAGGTTTTACTGTTATATAAATCACTGTAGAAAATAAACGTGGACACCCAAAGGTTTAATCCTGCTTCTATAACAAACAAAAATATTGATACAAAAGCTGTTTTTTGATACTGACATTATGACCTGAAAGACCACATCATAAATAGGACATTTTGTTACCCCTAATCTACACCAAAAATATTTCACTATCATATGAAAACTTGACCTGATGAGCCTTATGCTGATACAGTAGGGGGTGAAAAAGGTAAGAAAAAGCTATATGTTGACAGATTGTTATTAGCAGCAGTGAAGATGCAAAAGTGTAACTTTATTTCAAAGTGATCACATGGCAACAATCTGAGATTAAAATTGGAAATGTTAAAATGCTGCTGGTGACACCTCGATGTGTGGAGGGATGTAACTTCCTGAGCAGCTGTCACAAACACTTTACAATCTGCTGCACCACTCGCATCTGCACCTCCTGAGCCCCAGCAGGGAAACCAATGGAAAACTCCTAGAATATGGCCGTAACTGATCAGAATTATCACAGGGAAATATACCATTACATACTGAATACCATTATTTTTGTCTGTATAATATATTTTTTTCTTTTATTGTTATACTTATATTATTTTAGAAGTTTTGTAATAACATTTTCTCTTTCTATATTTCACTTTTATGTTGTTGTGATCCAGTACAACCCTTAAGCGCTACATTGTAGAATTGTTTCTTTGCAGTTTTTGCTAAAATATGTTTGACCATAACCGCAATGCATTCTTTCAACATAAAACGTGTTACAACTGAACACACTAAAAAAGTAGACATAAAAAATAAATCACATATTAATACATTTTTAAATGATTTTTGTTTGTCTCCTCAACCATTTTTTACTGTAAAGACCATATTTAGTTCCTGTTTTGTTTATCAACTTTGGTATTGCCTCTTTTAATATCACATTCTTCCTCTCATTCCTGTGGCGCTCATACCGTATATGGTTATCCAGGTCGAATTGTTAGAATCTTGTTTTACACCTCAAAGCCACATGTTGGATGAAGAAAAGCTCCTCTTCATGTCACGCACCATTCGTGTGTACACTACAATATGACTTTCTCGGCCTGTTTCTCCCATTTATAGAATTGTTTGGATTTTTTGGGGAAAACCACACTCTTGATGAACATCCTGCCTGAGACGGTTAATTGTGGCTGTACTGTTTTGTGAGCCGGCTGTGTTAGTGTTTTAAGACCAAATGGGTCCACATGTCGATTATAACCTATGTTCATTCAGTTTTCATTTGCTTATCAACACCGCATTTTGTTAAAGCAGCCCTAATATACATTTAAAGCCCTATTATACAACTTTTCTGAGCTTTCTACCATGTTAGAATTTGATTCCTTGTCAAAAACATGGCTTTGTAGTTGCTGAGGCACCGGCCTTCCCAGGAGCTGAAAATGCTTTTACTGGACATGTAATAAGAGTAAAAAATGACAACAAACATGACTATAAATACATGAAAAGACATATATAGTCGCATTCGTATAAGGATAAATATTGACTATGTGCACTAATGTCTTCAGAAAGTCTAGCTTTTTGCTCTTGTTCCCAGCCTCCCTGTGGTTGTAATTGAATTGTAAACAACACCCTCCATGTTATTATTTACTGGTTACGCTGCTGCTACACAATGTCAGGCACGGACTGGCTTTGACGTATTTCCTCAAAGGCAGTGAAAACAATATATACGGGCGACTCATCCATAAGTCACGGCGTTTCCAGGCCCAGAATACAAGAGCTTTTATGAATGGTGCAAAGTCTGTGAATGATAACAGCCATTAATAATATGTCCTTTGAGGGAGACCACATTGATGCCACATATCAAATCCCCTTTCAATGAGATCAGTTCCCTCCTGTCAGAACATATTAGATCCAGGCCACAGTCTCAGTGGCCAGCTGACAGCCAGAAGCCCGAGTACCCGGCTACGTATTAGCATTAGAACATGAGCAATCAGCTGGAATAAAACGCAAGAGGAGGAGGGGCTATACAACATAAACGTTCCAATTTGATTCAACACAACAGGTCTGACCAATATACCATACAGAATTGTATCAAGCATTAGTGAAGTATGAGTTAAGCATTAGTAACTAGTTGGTTAATTACATAAATACAAAAATTAGTAATTGCTACATTGTACCTAACTCAAACCCTAACCTTAACCATTCTGTATGTACAATGTAGTTACATGTTATTACAGTTTTGTTACTTTTTACTTAATGAGGTAGATACAATGTAGTTAAGGGCTATGCCAAATGTATAATAATAAAGTTAGTTATATAATTATTAATGTTTTATTTCTGCTAAATAGTGGACAGTTATAAAGTCTCAACACATACATGACTTCCACTTTAGACTATATGTCACTTTTTCATTAGTTTTATATTTCACTGTAAGTTTATTCAGATTGTTCTTCATCACAGTTTAACCATGATTATAATACATTCTTAATATTTTTTTTTAACAAACTCATGTATAATTTCTGAATTCTGTTACCACTGAGAAAGAAGAAACAATACAACACCAATGTAATTCTATAAATACATATGTAAAAATCTCTTTCTCAGTGAGCACAATGACTGAAATTGTCTGTTCGGCTTCTCTCTACACTGCACTGAAAATGTTCCCGCTGCTCATACAAAATTGCATTGAACCTCTTTGACTTTGCAAAATAATTGAGTTAAAACACTCAATAAAACATTAATTAGCTTAGCCGTCTGGAGCAGATAACATAGATAAAACCCTATGTAATTCATATTGATTAGAATATGCACATTGAGCGTAACCTCTTAAGACAAGTTTTCCTTATTAAATGGACACAAAGCCGAGGTCATTACTCGTACAAAGAAAGATCGCTTAAGATTTTATCTTTTCACATAAAAAGCTTTGATTGGATTTCTTTCTGAGGAAGCTGCACAATCTATTTTATTCTAGTTTGATTGTATTACCTCTTAATTAGTTTGTATATTGAGTAGAACAGGCCTTATTGATTGGAGGTGCATTCATTTGCAATGCAAAAATCCCCTTTAATCCAATATAATCTCATCCTTACTCAAACACAGACTGCATCTTTGACTGGCGCTCTTCCTGTTTGTCTCCATCCCCTGCTTTTCTCCTAGTGTAAACTCTGGTGAGAAATTAGAGATTGAGTAAATGATTTTCATAACTGCAGCTCTCTGTTAAAAGGCTGTGTGTTGGTGTGTGTCTCATGTTGACTATCATGTAGTGTGTAATTTCCACGTCGGCTGTAATCACAAGCTGTAGTATTTCCATGTGGCACTATTGTGGGTTTAATTTGGAGCTGTGTTGTTGAGTGACTGGCTCTTGTAGGTGTTGTGTAAATGGTGAGACGATCACCCGCAGAGCTGTGTCCCACAGACATCATCAGAGGCATATGAGCCCTCCCTCAGCCCCATGCACAGCAGCAGCCTTACACTTCTCTGTAATTAACCTCACCTGAACTTTAATGTTCCACCTCCGGGACGAGCCCGGCTCTGGAGCAGTACTGTCACACATAAGGCCCAAGGGGGAGTCCAGGGGGAGCCCCGCGCTGACAGCTGAGGGGAAAATGCACCCCTGTGGAAAACCTTATACAACCAACAACATGCTCCAGCAGCAGACATGTCAGAGAGAGCAGGAGGAGGCTGCATGCGGATATTTGTACATATGTATACTCCAGAGGTTAACGTATAATTTGGTATTTAGGTAAATGTATTGCCATTTTGTATGTGTGTGTTTGTTTGTGTGTGTGTGCGTGTATGTGTATGTGTGTGTGTGTGTGTGTTTGTGTATGCATGTGTGTGTATGCGTGTGTGTGTGTGTGTGCTTGCATGTGTGTGTGGGTGTGTATGTATGTGTGTCTGTGTGTGCATGTGTCTGTGTGTGTGTGCGTGTGTATGTGTGTGTACGTGTGTGTGTGTGTGTGTGCGTACGTGTGTCTGTGGGTGTGTGGGCATGAGTGTGTGTGTATATTTTTTATTAACATACATTTTTAAATATAAAAAAATATATATTTTATTATAACATTTTACAATTTGTTTTACATGGTAAATGTTGCAGCTTCTGTGTTCTTATCAGTGAGTAAAAAGAGTCAGATGTCTCATAATGTAATGTAAGACAAATGTAACATGATTTAATGAGAGAAGGCAGATCAGCAGGCCTCGATGGTATTCTGCTCCACAGGCCTTAGTGGTACTGCGCCACAGGTCTGGTGTAGTCTTTATCTGCCCTGAGCCTGTCCAGTAGCCTGTTCAACAGCTGCGTGGGCTACCAACACATTTGGCAGTGTGAACATGCTCAGATCTGAGTCCTGTGTGTGGTACGTCTGAGCCCGGGCTTTGGGAGAGGTAGTCTGGATTTCTGAAGGATAGAGCTGGTGTGAAGTAATCCACTGTTCTGTGCTATGACCAGGTGGATTTCTGCCCCTATAGGTTATACAGAGAGTGTGTGTGTGTGTGTGTGTGTGTGTGTGTGTGTGTGTGTGAGACTGTTGGCCACTTGTCTGAAACAGCAGACACTTGTGAGATCAAACACTGCTGTTACTGTGAGCTTCCACTGATATCAGCTCTATGTTCTTCTGTCTGTTTACATTACAGGCTAGAGTTTGAATCTCATTTATTTGTTCTGTTTCTTGGTCGAAAAGTTTTCATTTAGGTTTTTTTTTATATGAAAATTACTTTTTCATCATATACAAAAAATGTGACCATAATTCAATATAATTTTAGGATCAAGCTTTTCTGCTTTTAAAAACTATAGTAAGTATAATGTGCTTTTAAAATATAGCCTAAAAATGATGTGATAAACAACTGAACATTTAGACGATTTTGCATATTTTTCACAATATGTTTTAATTAAGTGGCATGGACACATAGAAAACCATCATGTGTGAGCCCTAAAGTTGAAAGTTTTCATAATTACCGTCATGTGTTTGTGTGCGTTTGAATGAGGTGTAGCAGATGTTGATTTTGTGCTGTTCAGCAGTGGATGTATCTCCGTCATAGCCCTCAGCTTTAGATACAAAGTGACAGGCTGACAGCTCGGCACACACTGGCTGATCCCACTGCTGCCTCTGTGCCTCGTATATGGGATAAAGAGACAGGAAGTGGAGAGGGGGGACCGTGGCCTATGACTAAACGCTCTGTCAATGGGCTTATTTTCATTACAGCCAAACAAATGTGTCACCCCAATCATCACACTGCCGATTTTATCCTTCTGTTACTGTAGCACCACAAGCATTTCCTTTTGTGAGAGCCGGCTGCTGATAATCCAGCTCTGACAAAGGGGCCATGTGCCACACAGCAGCGCCTCGACCAAAAATGTAAAACCTAAGTCCTTTCCTCTTACATACTTTCTCAGTGATATCATGGATAATGAAGTGTTGGTCAGCACTTTTTACAAGCAAAGGTCATACCGTACACTGCCCAATGCAGTACCATAGATCAGCTCACTCACTCAACAAAAACATAAACAATTATTTTTGAAATTATTACATTTATAAACACATAGTTTTTTATGTGCTTTAGATAAGAAAATGCAGTAAAGTGGATATCTAGATCATTATGCATTGGCTCTTATAACCTGATTTGAGGAACCTAATACAATTCCTTATAAAATATGATGTAACCTCACAATAACACTAACATCAGAATAATAGAGAATGCTGCACATAAAATGAAACAGTAGCTTGAGTGCTACAAGACCATATCATCAAGACTATCAATCATTTTTACCTTTTATAAAGAGTTGGAAAGTTTGGTTTACCGAAAATGACAATCCTGTTTGCTCTAAAGATATATTCAGATTAACGAGATAATTGTCTTGTACATTAGAATTACTTTTTTAGGCTTTATAAAGAAAATAATGCGTTTTATCAGAGACTTCCGGTTCACGCTTGCGCAGCACATATCCCATTTCCAGTAGCCACATTGCTTAGCTCAGCTGCCTACTGATAATGTTTTGAAAGCTGCAGTATTGGCCAAACATTTGAAGGACTTACCATACAGTGACTTACCATACATACCATCAATCTCATATAGATTTATAGCCTTCTGCAAACAGTCCTGCCCAGGTGCACAGGACCCTGGTCTTCTGATTGAAACATAGACATTAAATGTATATATGTTTTAATGTACCTCTCAGTTCAGACAGGAGAGCCACAGAGGTAAAGAGTGGACCGAACCATACAGAGGTGGTTCTTAGAGGAGTTGCTCTTTTAATATAAATGATCAACACATTTGACATTGTCAGTTCTAAATATTAGTACATTTTATTTTGTACTGAAGCACCCCAAAAAAGGGTCTAACGAGTGTAAGGGTCATTTCAGTAGCACGGTTCTCACTGTGGCCTCACCCAAACCTGAGAAACGTATATATTCCTGGTATATCTGTTTTCTCCAGCTGAAAGTAACATGACTCCAGGTGTAAAGTAGACAGTGCATACTGCCTTTATACTGAGGCCTGTAGACCTTCTATAGAAAAATGTACAAAACTCACAAATATATAAATTCATCATCAAAGTAGTGAAATATATTTTAATAAATTATGTGCATTTCTTTGTGTATTTTTACAGTTTATTTTGCTGCACATTGACACTTTCAATGATTTAGATCTGGTTCAGTAAACAGTTTGACCTGACCCCAGACACACACCCCAGCATGTAGTAGCATTATAACTAGCAACTCCTCTGCAGGTGTCACTCAGAGTTAGCCCTCACAAACTATAGGAGATGACACTGGTCCACATCAATAAATGGCCACAATACAAAACATACATATTCTCATTTAGATCAATTATGCTGGGAGCCAGCTGAGTACAGGATGTACATGTATGTGACTTGGACTTACTGGACCATCCATCACATCTTTGCGTGACGGCAGACGCATGCTAGCTGTATGACTCTTTGGAACAAGCTAACAAGTGAACATTATGAGGAGCTATGAGGAATGTGTCACTGTGGTGTCCAGTAGACTGCTGCATTACAAGGAATGTGTCAGTGATAAGTCTGGAAACTATATACTGTTTATATTCTGAATACCATTTTTAAACATTCTAATTCTCAACTCCCAAACTGGAATCCTAATTTTCAATTTAGTTTTCTTATATGGCCCGACAGCGGTCTTAAAGGACTTAAATCAATCAATAAATACACTTTATATACAGCTTATGTAAGCGTATGGGATTTTGATCATTCTATTTTATATTGCTTAAGATATTGCTTAAACCTAACACACTGAACACACAGAGAGGGGAAGAAAAACGACACAATACACAAACACAATATATGTTTTTTGTCATATTGTCCAATGCTTTACACAAAACATAAATGTATAATCATAGTGATTAGCAAGAGCAGTAAGCCTAATGCTAAATTAACACTAAATTTAAATCCACGGTGAATGATTAGCCACAAAATGTGCTTGTTGTAGCAAACAGAACTGTGACACTAGGGCTGACACACCGTCAAAGTCTCAATCCACTAAGAGCTAACACATTAAATCAAAATGACAGTAACAATGTTGAGTCAGTGCACGTTTGTACAGATGTCATGTCAATAGATCAAACTTTTTATTTCTCATTTATTTCATGTATTTTGATTTAAAATGACAACAACAATTCTCATTTAGTGCAAGAACAATGCACATATTGTCTTTACTTTGGTCTTTCGCTGTCACTGGTGTCGCCTCAGGGATGCAGTGATTTATCGACATGGTAAACAGATTATAAATGAGACCTAAGCTTTAGTTATACAGTTTACAACATTGGAGGCTGTTGTAACAGATTTATGTGCACACACACTTTCTCAATGCTACTGTTGGCCACTGATTGAGGCTGGCGGTGGTAGCTTTGTCTCACGAGAAAAGGAAGCTTCTTGGGTGTGCTTTAATTGGAAGCCCTTCAGATTAATTCTTGATGTAAACAGTTGAGTGCGACACAGAGAAACATTTTAAAACATGATTGAAATGGAGTGAAGATTGTTTACATTGAACATGTACCTGCAGCTTTCCCAAGGTTGATTGTGAGATATAAAAAAGAGGCTATAGACAAAGCTGTTGTGTGCTGTGTATTTAATTGTTATTTGATTTCATTCATTGGTTTATTTGACGTGGGAATGAAGCTCATTAATCATAGCAAACAGGGCAAGGTAAAAGCCAGATGTTGCCTGCAATAAAGCCCCAACTCCAACTTTATATACAGTGTCTGTGTGTATCTGGGACAATTTATTATGATTTTGGAATAGGTCATACTTAAGGGCTTTTGAATTAACACTAACCAACCTGCCAAACGCTAACTGGCTGACTTTTTAAAAATAGTCATTAACATAGCCCTAACTGAAACGTAAAAGCACATATAACTTTTAGATGATAATCAGATAATTTCAGCTATTTTCTGTGCCTTAATAATAAAGATGCTTTCTATATATATGTGAGATAACTATCTGTCGAGTGGTCACTGTTAATAAAAAACCTCTGCATACAACTATGAATTTTATTTACATTAATGAGCTAATCTGGCCAATAATGACAATGATAAATAAATAAAATCTATTGTTTTATGTGGAAATTGTAATAGTTGGCCTGATGGATAAATACCAGTATTCACTATGGTACCCTGCAGGATGTCTTAAATGCACACAGGAGCCACAGTGTGTTTGCGTGAGTGTTAAAAGCCTAAGGCGAGTATTGGCTAATAATTGACCAGTTAGTGCTCTTTCCATGTCCACAGGCTCATAGATCTATGCAGAGCTGCTCAAGAGACAAACCAAACAAAGAAGATAGAGTACTGTACCATGGAAGAACAAAAATACAGATAAAACTCTCCAAGCTAAATCTACAGATAAATTGAGGAAACTGATTGCCCCAATTAATTTAAATGTATTAACACAAACTAATGACTTCAAATTAAAAACAAAATGAATAGAGTCAAAGAGACATGCTGTATAAAATTGTACTTCATCAAACTGTCTTTTCAAGTTAGTAATTCATACAGTATTTTGTTAACAGGCCACATTTAAGTCCTCTCAACAACACTAGACTTACTGTTACTTCTGTACTACCACACTTTATAGCGTGTGAGGCCCTTTAAAGAAAGCAAAGAAAACCAGTTTGATATTGACATCACTGGCAAAGTTAGCGTGTCATCCCTATGGGTGTCTGCTAATGTGTAAATAAGGTGCTATTTTTCACCAGTCCTTGCTGACAGAATCTATGCGCTCAAAGGCGTTACCGAATTCTTGCACAAATTGAAGCACAGCTATTGTAAAAATGGCCCGCTTCCTGTTGTTGTTGTTTTGGGACTAGATTTTATTCAAGCCTCAGGAAGTAGAATAATTTCAATGCAGATGTTTTTCACTGTAAACAGCCATAGCCATGTGTAGCAGTGTGTGGGGAGGCGGCCGGATCAAAGGGGCATCTCAAAGTGTGAGGATCGCTCTCTGGAGGTCAGACTTTTAGCTTTGCTCCAGTATGTTGATCAGCTCAAATAGAAATATATAGGCCTAGGTATAAAGATGTAACGAGATTGTTCAATATACATTTTTATTGACTTTAGAGTTCTTTGTTGGCAGCTCTCAGTCGTTCTCTCCATTCGTCTCTGTCGTCCGCCATATCAGTTGTGAAGTTCCAGTTCCAAAGGTCCTCGTAGATGGTATCCCTCCTCCTGTACACTATCAATAATCAGGTCAGTGACTAAAATGAAAGATGATGCCAGCTCGTTGAAGATTAAGCCTGAACCCAAGGCCGTTTTTATGAGCAGAGGTGTTATGGTTAAATTCTCTTGCTCTGACCAATGTGCTCCAGTGCAAACACAAGCAGCAGCCTCATTTGATTAATGGCTGGTATGATGTAACCTTAGTGCACCTGGTCACTTACACACATTCATTTGGAAAAACGCATCCCCTGGTCAAAGGCACTGGCCGGTACTAGGAACTGTAAACGCTTGAAATTGCTGAATGATTGAGTTTCTGCTAATCCTGACTCTGCTTCTCCTGTAAATGTCAGCGGTTGTGACTGAAATACTGTGGCCTATTGCTCTGTTTAGTGCTGGGGTTGTACATGTATGTTTTAAGTCCAGAAAGCCAAGGCCAATATTGAAGGATGAGAATCTAAAGGTTGTAAGTAAAAGTTTGGATAAAGTTTATATGATGCCGATTAGATATTTATCTAAATCCAATTTCTCTTTATATAGGCTCCAATCAGCTCTAAAAGGGCATACATTCATACCTGCTACATAATGGTTTGTGTAAAAGAAAAATCATAAACAACTAGGCCTATGTTAGATAGGCTAGTTGCACTGGCATCTGTGACGGTGAATATTGTTGCTTTGGAGAAATGTTATGTACCTCCTTTATATTCTCTCAGTTTATTCAACCACACTTGATGTCCAAGCAGCCTTTAATATACGTAACTATCATGTAAGGTATGTCTTTTGTCTTTTTTAGTGGACATGCAAAGGTCATGGGGGTGATGTGAAGTTGTAAAATGGCCCGGTTGGAGATGACCTATGGCTGCCTGAGCGTCTCTAATGCAATAGTGAGGCCCGCAGGCTCAGCCTGCCAATACACGGCTGATTATAACGAATCAGGGCCCTCTTAACACAATAATGTGATCAATTTCTCATTCCACTGAATAAATAACATGGCAGATAGGGAGCGCTGTGCGACCCGCAGTTAACCCCTCCCTCATTATTCATATAGTCACAGAAAAGACACTAAAAAAGGAACTGGGTTCAGGTCCTTTTGAGCGATAACTATTCGTAAGATACATGGTCAGATGCTTCTGATTGGATGACTGTCCTGGGACTGTTCATCACATATGTTGTGAGATCTGTGGATTATGCAAAAATGACTCAACTTTATACAGTTCTTTTATGACCTGCACTATCATGATCAATTCTGCATCATTCTGTGGGTAATTTACACAAAAGCACATGGTGGTTATCAATGGTTCTGAACATTGGACCCTATTTTATCCCTAATTTTACTATGACTTATATTTTCTCTGAACTTTTATGGGAAAATGTATTTTTAAATGTGCTCCACATTTTTTAATTACATCCATATTTTGGGTTTAAAACAAGCTAAACATCCTTGTGACCCACTTTTGGGACCTTAACAAATACAAAACATCTAGTCAATAGCAATATACTGGACATGATTATATCAAGTGTATCTTGTTTGTATGTTCTAGTTTGTAGTTTATCTCCAACATTTTGACTGACTGACTAATAGAAGTAAGTACTTGATGAAACTAACATTAAGCAGTACCAATTTGTTTATTAAAGACATAAATGTAGCCGCTGGCCCAGTTTGGACCTTACACCTCCAGCTCCATAGCAGTGACGTCTACTGTTCCCTTATAGTAGCAGTGTTCCTGTGTAACACAATAGCCCCCATCTCTGTGTGCTTTCTCCAGTGCTTGTCCCAGGACATGAGGCTGTTAAAATACCTGGTTCACCAAGTTCACCTGCTCGTAGTGACAACCCGCTGCTAATGGCATCATAATTAGCCATGTCAGCTTGCATCATACATAAGACCCGCTTCTCGCCGACACATCTGAGCTCCATAAATCTGGACATGTCTACATTTACTTCCCTTCAATCCTTGTTCCGGCCGGGGTAACGGAGAAGCCTATGAGCGGACAAGATTTCTGTGCTTTGTAACCAGAGGCGTCGTGCATCTGTAGTTGGGGCCCTTGTCAGAGCATACGACACTGCAAGGCCAGGGCTGTGAGCTGTACGTGATACCTAGTGGAGCTCGACCGGGAGGATGTGACACGCTCATTGCTCTTCATTTATTTACCTGTGGCTTTGAGTGGTTTTGTTTTTTGTTTTTTTGTTCTTTTTTTGTACTAGTCCCACACTCCGTCTGAATCACCTGACACCCAATATCTAGACCTATTGCTTTCATCTCCTCAGTATTGGCCCTCACTTATCTCACGCTCATCATCTAACTTTAATCAAGTAAATGGATGCATTTAAATCTTGCTAATTTCACTTTGGTAATTGCCTTGTGTTTAATTAGGGCTGATCAAAAGAGCATTTGAAGTAATTTGAAGTTACCGGCACAAAAGTTCCCCAGTGTCGTACACATCTATAAAACCTAAATTGGAGAAAAAACCCTAAATCAGACATGTCCAAAGTCCGGCCCAGGGCCCAGACATACCACAGGGTGAGATTTCATAGGGTCCTCAGTGTCCATAAAAAGCATTTTAGGAGCTTTCCCAACAGCTCAATTTATTTAGATTTTTATATTGATTTTATGTTGTATGAGCAGAGATGATTAGAGATTTACTCAGTTACATTTACTCGAGTAACTTTTTAAATAAATTGTACTCCATAGAGTAGGTTTACTGCACAATACTTTTTACTTTTTTATTATTACTTGAGTGATAATAGTTTGAAAACTAGAAAGAGTAAGAGTACTTTTACCCACCTCTGGGTGTCATGTAAGAATTGCTTTGATGATGTGGAAATGATTTTTTTTTTAAATAATAATAAATTGTTTTAATTTTATTATTATCTTTATATTATCTTTTTGTTTTTTGCCAGATTACCACAAAATTAAGCAAATAATCTGACAGTTACTCAAGATTTGAATAGTTTTTTCACCAGTACTTTTCTACTCTTACTCTTACTTATGTGAATGAGTACTTTTTACTTTTACTTGATTAACATTATTTGAAGTAATAATACTCTTACTTATTGGCTACTCTACCCACCTCTGTGTATGAGTTACTGGCTGCTTCCTACATTACAGACACAGATTTAAAAGTCAGCTTGTTTGTAACCCTAACCCAAAAGTATAAAAAACTACCTATTTATGTAAAACAACACTGAATAAAAATGTGTTATGAATCAAAAACATGATTGGGATTTTTGTTTTTTATGCTCTCAAATCTTCTAAAACATTTGAACAGACCTGGTATAACCTCACATGTACCATAATGATCTAAGGAAGATTATTTTAACAAAGGCAGCTGGGCTTAAATATATAAAACCTTTACAGAATATTTATTAAATGTGGTCTTAAAGTGACATCAGTGAAAATAAAAGTGGAGCACATGATTTCAGACATAGACCAGATGTGTGTCTCCTGCTACTTTATATCCCAGCAGCATCTCATCTGGCACTGGCCTAATAGTCTTAGCATATGGATACATCCAATCCCCGTGTCTCCTCTCCTTTCTTCCTTCCCTTTTTCCTGGATATAATTCTGAATGACGTTGCTTAGGCCCCTTACAATTTTATTTAAGCCATCACAATCTCTAGACGGGGCAATGGGGCGGGGAGGTGGGGGTTCCACTTCCTCTCAGCAGGCAGTGTTTAAAGAAGAGCAACAGGTGGCTGCTGGCAGAAGCAACCTGAGGCTAAGTGCATGTCATGGTGGAAATGTGGCCAAATCACAGCTATTTGTTTGAGCCCGCCGGAGGCTCACATGTGCACGGTCGCCCCACGAAGAGGACGGGGATGAGCAGAGGGGCGTTTCACTCCTGTTACAATGGGAGGGGGCGGTGGGTCCAAAGGACAGGCCATAGCAGCGGACATGTTATTAATTACAGTGCAGTGGTAACATGGCCGCTGCAGTGTGGTAATGTGTGGGTGGTGTCAGAGGGAGAGGTGTGGGTGGCTTCAAATGGACACAAGGTACAATGTTATCTGGGTTAGAACTAGAACGTCATTTTTATTCTAAACTTTTTGTGTTTATTATGTTTTATTTCTTTTTCCAAATATAACCAACAAAAATAGAATTGGTCAGATTGCATGTGCCCTCATTGTGACCTTTATTTGACATTTAAACTATTGAATATTGCATATTTGACCTGCATTGTCAGTTGTTGTATGGCAATAGTTTTTGCCTCACCCGTGCACCCTTGTGGAGGTGTCTGCCAGAGCAGCCCCTGCTCAGGTCTGGGAAGGATCTGCACGTCTTTCCTGTTGGTCTCAGTGTTTCCACGTCGTTATCTATACACTGATAATGCAGCGCTGCAGGCTCAGTTCTCAGGACCACAACACTCACCCACACACAGGGAAACTGTGGGACATAGATTGGCTGCTCTGTGCGGAGCTCCACTCACTGCCAAGTCCCACTACCTAAAGTGCACTTGTATACATATAGTCTAGCTACATATGATCTCACACTATCAACAAATACATCAGTATAATGCTGGTACAACTGTTATGTAAGTCTATAAGAACTGAAACAGAAAATATGCATTGTTTACATACACCATATACATACATGCAATATCAGTGATTATGATTTAGGAAAGCCCACTGCTTTTGTGTGCCTCTATTCATGTGAAACAAAGTGGGAGGTAAGTCAAATGTATTAAACACATTAACTACTTCACAGACAACCGTTCCTGAAATGCTGTATTCCAGTGTGATCAACAAATAACCAGCTGTGGGACATTTAAAAACCAAAGAGCGTTATTCAGTCTTTGAAGGAGGAATTTATTAAATGTCGTACAACAAATGAGTGGCTCTATATTTAACATTGCCAGGGCTCGTAGGGCCAGTATTGGCTGTGGCTCCTTATTGGCTCACAGAGCAGTCTGGTGGCTGCGAGGCAAACTTCTGGAGTCGCCGCCTCCTTAAAATGAAACAGCTGCAGAGTGTGAGCCGCAGAGAGGAGGCTTTTCATGAATGAAGTTAGTGGATGGAGGAGGACAGAGGAAGTGAGCGCTGCTACGTAGGTGTGTCATTAACAGGCTACAAAGTGATGGGTGTGGACTCAGACATGGGTCATATAAGTTCAGTTTGATTCATAGCACCGTGGAAGAGAGGAAACACTGTTGTTGTTTACTGTGACTCGGGGCGCACAGCAACCCACTGTGTAATTTGTAGTGTAGTTTGCACAGATCTGGCTCAGGGGAGCTGTGAGAGCCGTCCCATGTCAGCTGTTCCTCTCTGCCAGAGCCCTGTCCCGCCACTGCTCAGGCAACTGAAACTGAACAGAGCACCATTTGGACCAGGCAAAGTCATATTAAAGTCCAGCTCAGAAATGAAACTTCTTAGTCTGACTTGGGACACGCTGCTGTGAGCCAGAGCAATATGTTAAATGAATATCATCCAGTAAGTCTATTGTATGAATGGATGCAACAAACACACATTCACACAAAGATCACTATAAAATTCTTTCTGATGAAGTTATGGAAAATTGTGGGCAGAAGCTTTTTTTCCATCTACCTGCCCAATCAACGCGGAGGAAACAGGCCAAGATGGCATCCAGCTGGTGTGATTCATGAGCCACAAACCATGTAGTCTCTAGTAAAACCTCTACTGTGATAGTGACCTCTTCTAGTTTTTGGGGATATTGCACAACAAAGGTACAAGGTACAAAATGACCATAGCTTACACACTTAAATGCCTTCACTGGTGCCCATATGCGGTATACACAGCCAAAATGGTTCTTTCTGTCTCAACAAAGAGGAACAGTTAATGAAGCTGATCACACACGGCCGTGTTTTCTGTAGCTGATTACAGAATATAAACTTCCTATTTTCCAAACTCTGCATTATAATAACTCTACTTCTGCCCTTATGATGCAGGTCTACCACCATGGTCACATCTGCATAGCATATGCCAACAGTATCTTACAGTGGTGTGAGACTGTGAGTGCATAGCGTACATTTTTTGGATGGGTGGTCTCAGTGGTATTTTAAACCATTATTTTTATTAACCCTGGCAGTCTTTACGCCCTTTTTTCCTTTATTTCTGTTCTGTTAGCATCCTGTTCTTCACATGCCTCTATAATCATTTAAATATGTAAGCATAAGAGCAGAGGCTGGCCTACACTGGTATACACACTCACACTGGTGCCTGTGAGAAGATGCTGTTCCCCTAATCAATATGTGAGCCAGTGGTCATCATCACTCATTGGCCGGCTTCACACTTTAGTGCATGTGTATTCACCTAGACACGCCGCTCTTGTGGCCTTTTAAACCTTTTTATCTCTCTATGTAAGCAATAGGACCTAAGCCATAGAGCACATAATCCATCTGGCTTTGATTAATGTATTTAACATCTATTTTCTGAGGTCCCACAATGGCTCTGTATGAATTTTATCAATGTACAGTGACAAATAGCAGCTCTGTTCTCAGCTAAGAGCCTTCATTGTTTGTGCCTCTAAGAGCAGTGCAGATGTCACCGCCTTGGCCAGCCTTCTCGCAGCCACTTGTTTAGAAAATATAAATGTATCGGCTGGAGTCTGACATCATTGTCCACGCCATATAAATGCTCATTTTTCTGCACGTAATTCGTATAAATGTATGACTTGATTCTATTTTGCAGATGAATAACACTCACGGGTCTGTTTTTCAGTTTCATGTTGTGCTGATTGTATGTGTGCTTTGGACCAGGGCCAGATTTCTCATTTAAATTGTAGAGAATACATGTTTTCATGATTGATTCTTACTACTGCAGAGACCTCTACGGCTGTAAAGGGACCCTTTTATGTCCTTTTATAAAGTGTTGTGCATTTACTTACTAGATTAGCATTTTACAATTTATCATTTTTTAAAATGCAGTGAAACATCTTCTTTTGGGAGCTGGTAGCTTTGTCTTTGATAAAAAATATCATTGTGCTTTTAGCTTCTGAGAAGGTCAGTGCCTGAAAACACAGGATTACTCAAACTAAAGGAAGCTTGAAGCAAAATGCAAGAATATGAGAAAACAGACATCGTAGCACGCTCAGAAAAGTACAGTTATCCCTTTAATGAGCCTAAAGCACTTCATTTTGTCAGTTCTCACATGTTGACTGTTTCCACATCCACACAGACAGTTGTAATATCAGAAGGCTATGAAGGATTGATCGGATGGCATGACTTCTCTAGACCTGGGTGTCTGGCTCTGAATAATGCAGCTTTTTCCTCTGGTTTGCTGTATCAGCTTGACATTGAAGATGCCCTCTCATCTCACACTGACACATGGAAATGATCTCCATCCAAAGTAAGAGTTTACATCACCCCCAGAGAGGCTCCAAATAATGAGCTTTTTACAGCAGTAAACAGCCCTGGTCTTAAGTAGTGCTCTTCTCCTGACTGTCCCTCTAATGACTGAAAATATGCACGCCACTCCATTTATGGGCAGTAAAAACAGCCATCCAGCCACATGCTAACAGACTGTGAAGAGTGCTATAAAAACTGTCTCTTGTCATGTGCACTTACAGTATGGAGTGGTAGACTGGCTGCTTCGCTGGCTGTCATAACACGCATGAGGACTGTCAACTAAGGAGTGCTGCCATAGCTCCCGAGCCATCACTATAGCAGCCAAACATGAAGTAAAACAGCAGGCATGCCCGCCCCTGCCACACAAGGATGACATGAACTAGCAGTCCTGCACATGGGAAGTGACATAAACAAGCAGGCCCCAGAGAGGTGGGCCATCAGCGGCAATGATGAGCAACTCTGTGTATGTTTGCTGACACAGGGGGTGAAGGCGGGAGCTTTGTTAAAGGGGAGGTTGAGGAAGTGTAAGCGGGACTGAATTATCCGGCTGATTTAGTTATGACAGCTGGTGCCCAAGAGGAATTCAGTGTTGGTGGGGATCGGCCCCATGCAGCCCCACAGACAAATGATGATGAAGAGATCACTTTAAAGAACAATCTCCATAATATTTCATGCTCACTCGGCAGCTCCCAGGCAGGCCGCACTGCCGGGGCTAACTGCTCTATCAATTGATTTGATTCACTGCCGGAGCTACTCCTCGCACATAGTATTTCAAATAAATGACACAGCAGATAGGAATGATATCTACATCAATATTAACCCTGAAAAGAACTAATGGAGGCCAGGCGGCAATTTGTGCTATATCCTGATGCGCGGCGCGGCAGCAGCTAGGTGATGGAAGAGTTATAACTCAAGCTTCCTGTCTCCCCCCCAGGCACAAGAGGATACAATTTGACCTACACCCACCCCACCCAACACAAATATACAAGCTACATCTTTCCTCGTCCCCAGGCAACCATTTGTTTTTGTATTTATAAAGCACATTATGGCCGACTAGGCTAAACTAAACCATCTCTCAGGGCCGTAGAACACAAAAGCAGTTTATCAGATAAATCACCCTTGACCAGTTAGCTATTAGAGCAGCCAGGAAGTGAAGCTTGGGCACGTCTGGTGCTCATAATGATAGCATAGTTGGCTTTTATTAATGCACAGACATGATGCATGTTCCTGCGCTGCAATGGTTTAACATGGCTCAGCACTCTTTAATCTGATCCCACATACTAACCTGTGGTATTATGGATTCAGATCAGGTACAAGGATGGATACACACCTATTTCCACAGAGAAAAGCTGCTGGCTTTTTGCTCAGAGGCCATGACTTTAGCACTGACACAAAAGTGGGTGTTAACAAAGTCTTATGACCTTATACCTGCATACTTAAGTACAGTCAGTTCACATTTCAGGTCAGCTTAGATATGTTTGTTCACATGTTTTCGGTAAAATCACTGATGTTATAATCATCAAAAACATATATATTAAAAGTATTGTATGTATAAATATACTAATGCTTCCAAATTGCTCATCAGAATTTTATTTTTTTGTGGAGGATTTTG